>JAASGT010000870.1:0-14639 GCA_023334315.1 Globisporangium alternatum
CACTCCGCAGCACCCTCCTGTCAGGAGCGCACCAAACCACAGCGTGAGTACCAGATTGACCGCCACCAGCTCCGTTCTGCTGCTGTTGTCGACGTAGTGGTGGACCAGATGGAATTGCAAACACCACACAGGCAGCGCGATGACTACCATGTGCACCGAGACGAGAGCAAAGAGTACGCGGACGCTAAGTTGATACGGGGTCGTTGTGAGCAGCTTGTACTCCCACGGCGTCGGCGACTCGGGTGACAACATCGAGAACGCAGGTATGGCGAGCAAGCGAGCACACTGTTGACGTGTCGAATTGCAAAGTGTGCTAGCGAGTGAGTGAACGAGTGGTGTGACTGTAACGAGACGCGTCTCGCTTTTCAAGAGAATGATGGGGAACATTGGTTGACTGACGGTGACCTCGCATCAAGTTGCGAGATGAGGTTAACCCTAGGTTGACCAGGTAGGCCTCTGTAAAAACGAAATTTTGGTTAATTCCCAGACTCCCGTTTCCAAATTCTCTAGATTCCCGTTTCAGTATACAAATTCCCGTGTTGAAATCCGTTTCTTGGCAGAATTGTCGGCATTGCGCCTTTTTGACCTGGAACAATGGCTACATGACGATAACGTGAGATTGGCACACAACAACATGTTCGGAACAACTCACATCCCTTGATAAAATACTGTTTATATAGTTTAAACACAACCTAGTCGTTAGACTTCGAGCAAGATTCTTTATGTGTCCTGCTGATGCACTGATGGGATATTTGTTTCTAAGAAGCGATTAGCCTGGTTCAGATAACTGTATAGAACGCTCATAGATATTTAACGATTTCAAGCGCTGTCAAATTTACAGAATCTGCAGAAGTCTCGAGTTCGTTCACCGACTCATTGGTTGACCACAGGGACAACATCTAAAATATAGTGACTGTTTTGATTTTGTGCTCACACGAGTTGAAAAATTTCATCGGCTGAGAGAATATTGCAGACCCTGTAGTGTCTTGTAAGAGTATGCCAGGAAAGGTTTGTTAACATTTGTTTTCATGCTGCTGAATTTGTCCTATTTTCCGTTTCTAAAGTCATAACTATCCCGTATATTGCTTGGAAATGGTAAAACTGACCATTCCCATTTTAAGAGAAACAAAGCGAACAAACAAGATGACCGAGAGCGGTGGCAGCAAGGGCAGCGATGGCGACGTGTGGCAGCTCACGGTCGCGCACGGGAAGCAGGCACACGTCGTGGCCTTCCATCCGCAGCACCCGCAGCGCGTGACGCTCCTAAAGCTCGAGGTGGAGAAGCTCACGGGCGTCGCACCCAAGCACCAGCGGCTGCTCTACCGCGGCAAGGAGCTGCTCGCAAACGACGACGGCGATGGTGATGGCCCAGACGATCTTCACACATCAACGAAGAAGAAGAGAGCGTCGAAAGCGCCGCCGCTCGTAAACAACGCCAAGCTCATGCTGCTACTCAACCAGGCGTACCACCAGGACGCGGCCAAGCGACCCGTGTCATCCGCACAGCCTGCTGGCTCTGATGAGCAAGCATCTCTATCGTCGTCGCAAGAAGCGCCAGCGCCAGTAGAGAAGAAGCAGAACGTAGTGGCGATCGACGTTGACTCGCTGGACGACGACGAGGTGCTGGTGCAGGCGTTCCGCGGGAAAGCCAACTACGAGCTGATCATGAAGCGTGACGACGCTGTGTTGGCCGTGAAAGAGCGCATGAGCGGTATCTTGGGACTCAGTGCACAGGGCATTCGACTTGTCGTGAAGGGCAAGACGCCGAAAGACGACACTTCATTAAGCGAGCTGCTTGGCGCTGGACCTCATGTTATCAAGTGCATGGTGCTCCTGCAGGCGCAGCAGCACGTGGTGATGGAGAAAGAAGACGATCTCCGGCAGCTGCTGAACGAACTCACGCAACTGCAGGTGGCCGCCAAGCGCCTCGAGAAACAGGTGGCGCGTAACTTTGCCTCGCGACAAGAGACGATGGTGCACGTGAGTGCGCTCGTGGATGGCGCCCAGCACGTCCACGGCAACCTGGAGCTGTTGATGGAGCACTTGTCCCCAAGTGGCGGACGTGGACTCGACAAGCCGCGAGCGAACCAGCAGACCGCGGACCTGCTTGCCAAGGCGATTCAGGACGCGCAGGCGCTCTGCGGACTGTGTGAGGCACTGCTCCAGCGCGTGACTCTGTTGTGAGCCGTATGCAGGCGCCATCGGGTATTTTAAAGTAGTTATAATAGGAAGGAGCTGATGCGCGTTTCTGCAAACTGACCTGAATGCGCATGCATCTTTTATTTCTAGCAGTGGGTTCGGCGTCAATCAGCACGCTGCTAGCTTGCGCGCTTGTTCAAGAGGGCGCCAATTAAGACGCCATTCAGCTCCAGAGCGCGCTCAACCAGCAGAGATGGGGCTCAGGAATCTCAGCGTTCTGTGGCTTTTCTCAGCATGGCTGCTGCTATCACGCTCGTCTTCTGCTGCTGTTTCGCTCTCGCTTGATGCGCTCGACGTGTACCCGCCGTTCCTGCCCAATTTCGTCGCTCAAGAGGACACGATCGCGGACCTGGAGCTGCGCGTGTACTTCCCAGTAGTAGGCACGACCGCAGCAGCGACGGGCGTTCGCGTGACGCCAACGTGCGCCTCGATGGTCTTCACGCCGAGCTCGTTCCTCTTTGACGCTACTGTCCAGTCGGTCTACCGCTTCAGCCTCGAGCCAATCACGAACGGGACGTTCACGATCGAGTACCGTGCCCAAGAAGAAGCTTTGGCACTGGTAGTGAATAGCTCAGCGACGAACACGACAGCAGCAACAGCGAATGGTTCAAGAGTGCTCTTCTCACAGACGATCCGTGTGCTCGAGCCGCCCAGAGTTTTCGCGCTGAGCGATCGTGAGTGGACTGGCGTGATCCTCCGCAACGATTCGTTCGACCAGCGCCTCGTGAACGCCGGTAGTAGTGATACTAATACTACTGTGGCGCCGTACTCTTCTCCATTCTGGGGCCACCTCATGCACGGCTACCCGAGTGGCGCCTGTGGAGCGGTGGACGGCGACCGCGCGCTCTACTTCACGTCGCTAGGCGACCGCTTCGCCGTCACTTCCGAATTAAACCTGGTCGGGTTCCACGGCAAGATGCACTTTTACCACGTCTACGGCTTTCGCAATGTGCAGAGCTACGACTCCGTGGGCGACAATTTGATCTCCTGCGAGCTTGTGGACGCTGAAGAGGAGACCGTGCTGAGCTACCTGCCTCCCGGTCAGGATTACCTCAACAAGAGCGCCTGGCAGCAGATCTACGAGGTCCCATTGCGCCAGCAGCTCATGGGCAATTTCTCCACGCACTCGGTGCCGCTGCCCCTCGCGGCAATGCACTCGGCAGCCCAGTTCCGCTGGGAGCAGAAGAACCACTCGAGTTTTCCAATAGATGTGGCCAGCGGCTTGAGCACCGAGGCGATTCTCCAGTACGAGAATGACTTGACGGGCGTGAATGGGCAGCTGGGCCTCGAGGAGCGCGAGGTCTGGCGTTACCGAAACCTGTTTGACCAGTGGGCGCTCGACAACGTGCGGCTCGAAGTGCGGCTCAACGTGCCGCTCTTTTCTCTCGAGAACGCCACGCTGCAAACGCCAGGGAGTACACGCGTGGTCGTGATGTCTCCGATCGCGAACAGCTGGGTCGAGGTCGCTGTGGGCAACGGCACGCACGCGTTCCCGAGTTGCAGCAACGCGACCCGGGCATCAAATAGCAATGCCTCGACAAGATTTGTTACGCAACTCAATGCCAGCGGCTACGTGCACGCGGTGGCGTGTCTGCAGGCGAACGTGTCGCTCATCAGCAGCTTCCCCACGCGCTCTCCTCGCTTCCTGGTCCAAGCACGAGCGCCATGGGTCACGACTTCTCTGGATTCCAGCACGAGCATTGACAAGTGGAGCGTGGGGTTGTCCTGTGACGGCTGCGATTTCATGCGGTACACACTGCTACCCACCACAGTGTCTAGTTTCAGTACGAGGAACTCCCCTAGCTGTTCGTATGGCACGCTGGCGAACGGGACGTCGTTCCTCGTGCCCGTGACGTCGAACGCAAAGCTCCAGGTCGTCGCCTGTGGCAACGGTCTGGTCGGTAGCGACCTCGTCGAGTCCAACGCTCTGTCAGTTCGCCCGCGCGTGCCGACTTTCGATTTTGTGGATCCAAAGACCACGGTCACGGGGGCGATCAACATGACGATCGTCCCATCCGATGCCGCCAGCGTGGGCGTTCTCTACCTCGTCGGCAGTGCGACTGTCCCGGGGGCGCTGAGCTGTGCGGTCAGCAAGAACGCGATCAAGAGCGCAGGCAACTTGACAATCCAAGTCAACGTCTGGGACACTGTCCGAGCTGTGGCCTGCTGCATGGACCGCGAGTGCGAAGACAGTGACGTGGCCGTGTGGGGGCCGCTCAAGGTTAACGCCTTCGCGCCCGTGTTCTCGATGGCGTGCAGTCGCGTGAAGCCACTGACGATGGTGGTGGGTGTCACGTCCGTCACGACGAACGCCGAGATCCGATACGTCGTTGGCTCTTCAGCTTCTTCTTCGCTGACGTGTGCGAGCGGGACGAACTACACAAAGTCCATCGAAGTGGCCATGAACTCGACCACAGTGTACGCGATCAGCTGTCGTCGAGGTCTCGAGGCGAGCGTTGCGACGGTGATCCCAGTGAATCTGGACGCGTGCTGTTCGGGGTTGGACGCGTACACGTACCCGTCGTGCGCCCACGTGCTACTGCTGGCCGACGACTTCAGCAACTGCGTGGACGTGAACAAATGGACGCGCGTGACCAGCCAGTGGGGCGGAGACGACGTCAACGGCGGTGTGCACGCGGGCAACGTCGATTGTGTGAAGAACCAGGCGCTTGGGAAGAACGTGCTTGTGCTGAATGCGCATGGCGACTTGTACCCGGGCACGACACCTGTTGGTAGTCATCTGAGCCCTGTAGATGGCGTCCTGCGAGAGCGAACAGTGAACGACAGCGACTTCTTGGAATGGGCGCTTGAGGGCGCCAACAGCGTGCCCTGTAACCAACGAGAACGCTGTCCTGCGCGCCGCGTGGGCGCTGCAATCTCCACCAAACTGGAGCTGAACGCTGGCATCCTCATCCTGCGCCTCAAGCCCTGCGACGCCTTTGGGACGCTCACACAGGTCTGGTGGGGCAAGTACGAGGATAAGCAGGCGAACGCGCAGCAGCAAGTGCCGTTCCTGCCGCTCTGGAAGGCTGCACTGTACCAGGCGAAGACCACGAGCGCCGTGCCGTTTGTGGTCTCTTCCCCTCTGTCTTCAGTGGCGAACGCCACTGCATTCGCCTCGACCGCTGGGAATGTGAGCTTGAGTGAGGGCTTCATCGAGATCGGCATGCAATGGAACGCGAGTGAAGGTCGAGCGAATCTGTACGTGAACGGCGCGCTGGTGCTCAAGCAAAGTGGGGTCAGTAGCAGCACCAACCAGTCGATCAGTTCGCTCCTGAACAGCACGCTCTCGCTGGGCGTGTGGCTCCCGAATGCGGTAGCAGGTGAGCCGCTCTTCGAGTCCTGCAACGTGCTCGTCGACAAGGTGCAGATCTTCAAAATGGAGATCGCTGGAGGCCGCTGGTGCGACTTTGACAGTGGAGATACAGCAGCGCACGCGGTCACCTGTGCGAGCGACGTCGATTGCCAGAACTGGGTCACGCAGAACTGCTTCATGGGCGTCTACGAGGCCGCGTGTGTCGCCCATTACGACGAGTTGGGCGCGTTTCCGAACGCGAACGCGCAGGAATATGTGGAACCGGCTGCTGCTGGTGGTCAAGATATGATGACAGCAGCCCGGTTTTGCCATTTCCGACTGCAGCCCACGACGTACTCGAGCGTGTCGTCGACCGAGATGACGGCACGCGACCAGTTGCTGCAATGGAGCGACGAAGAGTGAGGTAATGAGTAGTGAGCCACAGACAAAGCACGCCATAGACAGACGTACAAACACACCAGCCAGTCAGTCTATCCAGATACACACATAGATATATATTGACTCTTCTTGCTTGTGTTGGTTGGCTTGCTTGGTTTACTTTGATAAACGACGAGCTCACTTGAGCGAAGAGTGTAGCGCCGTGACGATGCACTCGAGAATCTCGTTGCCGCCGAGCCCGGCGATCTCGCGGCGGATCTCGGCCACGACCGCGTCCAGCTTCGCGCGCGTGCGCTCGAAAGCCCCTGTCTCGCGCATGTACTCGACCGCGTATTTTTTTAGCTCGACGTTCTTCGTGCGCTGCTTGAGGATGTGCATCAGTCGCGTGTCCTCCAGGTCCGTGCGGATCGCGAGAATGAGCGGGAACGAGAATTTGCCCTCGGTCAGGTCCTCGCAGTAGCTCTTGTTCTCCATGTAGTCCTCGTCCAGCAGGTTGATGTAGTCGTCGCGGATCTGGAAGTACACGGCCAGCGCGTTGAGCAGCGGCGTGAAGTCGAGCGTGCATTCGCTGAACGCCTGCATGAGGCCCACGGCCAAGCGAAAGAGGCCTCCGGTTTCTATTTTCGCATACACAGACACACGATGGTTCGTATAGATGAGAAACGCGTCATATTCGCTAGACACACACAAAAGCAACGACTCACTGTCTTGCACCATGTCAAGGTACTCGTGCTCCGTCGGGCACTGCCAGTGATCTCGCCAGAAGATGTCGAGTCCCTGGCCCTGGTGGAGCTTGAGCATCTCGCGGATGTACACTTGCATGGCCTTCTCGTTGCCGAGCGCGTGGCAGCGCTGCAGCGACAGGAAGTACACGTAGTTGGCGCAGTTGATCGTCGCTGGCACGCCGTAGATGTGGTGCGCAACGGGCTTCCCGCGGCGCAGGTCCGAGCTGTCTTCAATGTCGTCGATGCTACACACGCACAACAACATACACCGCCAGCGTGAGACCATGAGGCTCATCGCACACATACACACAAAAAGAACAGACAGAGCAGCGCAAGCGAACGCACAGGAGACTGGCGTTGTGCAACTCGTCGACGATGCTCTTGATCACGGCGACGGAGCTCTCAGGCACGCGCAGCCATTGCTGGAAGGCGTCGACCATGCGCGTGCGCACGTTCTTGCCCGGCAGCTTGCAGATGTATGCGTAGGGTTCCAGCAGCTTGCGCTCTTTGTCCTCAGCTGTCGCCATCGCCGATTGGTCTTCTCGTCGCTCTTGGGTCGCTTCTTGCGTGCGTGTTCAGAAGTGAGAAGGATACGTGATACCGCTTCACTTCTTTTTGGCAACTGAGCTGGCGAAGAGGCAGGTCACATGATACAGTATGTAGCGCAATTAATGACCGACCAAGTTAAACAAAATTCGTATTTTTGGAGGTTGTATAACTGTTGGTTAAATTAGAGACCTGGTGCTTTTCTAGTTTACCCGTCATAACAGAAATGAACGTTTTCGGGAGGGTACGTAAAATGAACCAGTCATTACTTGCGCTACTCAATAGGCTGCGTGGTTGTTTTGCTCAGTACTCAACCGACGTGTGACAACAGAGTCAGACAAGTCGGTTTCTTCTCCTTCTTCCTTGCGACGACGCAGAGAAACCGAATCGGAAACTTCAAGTACCATGCAGCCCACGAGCGCTTTATTGGCGAGCACACGTCTCTCGTTCTCTGTACATTAGTATCGACCCACTACGCACACGCACACTACCGCGTGCTCTCCATGCGCATTGCGTGCATGCGCATGTGCACCCCACTGTCTCTCTCTCTCTCTCTCTCGATCTCTCTTCGCCTTCGTAATGCCGCGCAGGGCATTGGGTTCGCTGCGTCTGCTCGGCGGCTTCCGCGGTGGCGCTTCTCTTTCTTCTCATAACTTAACGATCTCCAGCTCGCGCACGGGCGTCGGCAGCATGTGCACCTGCTCCTGCTCCACGCGGCCTTGGAAAGTGGCGAGCGCGGCGCTGTCAGCGATCGACCGGAGGCCCGACATGAGCTCCTCGAACCTGCAGCACAACGCGCACACGCATCACAATCGCCATCAGTATTCGCAAATAGCATTCATTTACAAGCACATCGCTTGCAAGCAACAGCGCCACTCAAGTGCACTGCCACTCGCACTGAAAGAAAAGCGATGCACGTACCGCTCTTGGTTGCGCTGCTGGTCGTATTCAAACTGCGCAATGAGCAGCTTCGTCGACTCGATCTCGCGCGCCTTTGCGTCGATCTGGTCGCGCAGTCGGGACTCTTCTTCCGTATACCGCGTCTGCGTCGTCGCTCCTGCGCCTTCTCGCTCCCCACGCGGTGCGTCGTAGCCGGCGTCCTGGGCAAACTCTGCAGACTCGCTGTCGCCGCCATTCGAGAGGCGATGCGTCACGCCATCGAATACGAACACGCTGCGCGTCCACATGGCGTTCTGCTGGTGGCGCTGAAACGCACGGTGCTTCGCCACGCGCAGCTGGTGGCGCTCGTCCTTCGAGAGCAGCACCGGCGCGAGCGCGTGCGTCGCCGCTGGTACGGCCACGTGCTGCGCCTTCCCTCCTCGCACTCGCTCCATGCGAACAGTTTCTGGAAATAGATATTGACTGAAACCCGGTAGAAAAAAGGAACAGGGTGACGAAACGGAGGTGGGCAGGGTGGGCGAAACTGCAAAAACCACTGGCCCTCACTATGCGTGCCAGAGGGTCATAGCCCCTTTTTTGTACCAGAAAACAATAGCATACCGAGAGGTTTTGACCCTTTTGTTGGTAACCAAAAAAAGGGCCATACAGTCTTCCCTTGTCTAAGAAATACCTTTCTGAAGCCGTTTACTCGAAAAATAAATACTTCCTAAGAAAGAAACGATATAAGGTTTCAGGTCATCGGATATGAAAAATGAAATTCACCATTGATCACAAAGCAGTGACAACTGAGTTATATCATGGAGCTATTGTACAGCCTGAAATACCGTGCATGAGTTCGGCTAAGATATCTGGAAGAATACCTGTGTGTTTCCAGCAGTTTGAAATGGATGTCTGTGTCACCGAATCCCAAGCTTCGCTGCACCATCTCATTGCCTCCAGTATATTCACAGTGTAGATATTGGCGATCTGTTTCTTCATCTGCTCTGCACTCTCGACTGTTGTTAGGATCAAGATATCATTGAGCCGGTTCACAGCATACTCGGTTTGTTTTCTTCGTATCCACGTTTTCAGAGACGCAATTATGCCGGCATCCTGAGGCTGGAGTACTGAGGTCGTGTTTGGAGGAAGCATCTGGATTTGTACATTGCTGAGTAGCTCTTCAAAGTGGTGTGATGACGCGTTATCCAAGAGAAGCAGGGTATTGTGATTTTCTGCCTTCATCTTCGCATTGAGCTCGAGCACCCAGCTGCAAAAGAGTTGCCATGTCATCCAGCCCCTTTTTGTGTTTGTGTAGTTGACGTTCAGTTGCTCAGTCGACTGCTTGCTAAAGCAGTGTGGCTGGCGCGCGGAGCCCACGAACAGTAACGGCAGTTTCTCGGTCTATCGGCGTTTGTCGTCACGGCAACCGTCATCCTCTTCTTGGACTTCTTTCTGCCTGATACTGGATTTGATGAGATGGTGGTGAATGGTGCTCGGCAGTAATACATGACGGTTTCATCCATGTTAAATACGTCTCTCTTCTCAAACTTGGCTGTGACTTCCTGGATGAGCTTGCGACCTCGACGACGTCAGCCTCGTTTACGGATGCGGCCTCTCCGTGAAGTCGACGAGATACCAACTCGTTTCGAAGCTGGAAGTTGCATAGCCACCCTTTGGAGAACTTCAGTAGCAGCAGCTTCTCGTGCGCGAGGGCAGGAATGCCATCGAGAATGACAGCATTGCGCAGCACTTCCGCCTGGTATCTGATCATGTGCCCTGTTAGACACACGCCAAGCCTCTCGCACGTGCAGATCCACTCCATCAGCTTGCTGTCCAGCACGCGCGAGACCCTCGCCAAGAGCGCTTCGCCTTGGGATGCAGTGGAAGAAGTATCAGCACTCCACCACCGCGTGAGAAGCTTTGAGACGCTCGATGGAGAGGAATCTTTCTTCAGCTCAAGTTGGCTGCCTTCCCAGATGCACAAAGCTGCCAGAGACTTCGTTGGGTTGGCGTGGTGATGTTGGATTAGCTTGTGCTGCTGGTCAGGAGTCAAATGAAGTCGTGTGGGGCGTGGTTGCTTCATTTTCATCAAATTTGAGAATGACATGGATGTATTGTGAGCTGAATGTGCCTCTCAGTGCGACGATCTTGCGGCAATGCACAAATTCCCGCCCAAGTTTGTAATCGAGTCTCGAATTTATAGAAATACCAGTACTGTGCGCATTTGCCACGGCTCATACAAAAGGAAGGTGAATATTATGATTTGGTTCCGCCAATCAGAATGACGTTTTTGATTCCAATGTGAAATTTCAAAAATATAGAAGGGATTTGAGGTTGTGCTTCGTAACCTGTAAAACATTATAATTTGATCATATTGCTTGATTTATAAAACCTCTATTCTTGGATACCGATTTGAGGTGATGTGCCCCCTAGACTAGCCAAGGAAAGACTGTACCATAAAATATCCGACCTTCTGACCGTAATTCCGACCGAGTCGCACATATCATCTGTGAGTACAAGCACGGTACATTGTTCCACCAGTGTACCGATTTGCGATTAGGTGTAGGTGAGGTCTGTTTTATTTTTGTGATGCTTTTGAGAGGCTTTTGTGGGGCTTTTGTGGACTCTATGGCGGCTCCAAAGCTGCCTGGTTTGCGAGAAAACGGGAAAAAAACGTTTCCGCAGGAAAACCAGTCACCGCTGTGCGCGGCTGTCATGTGAGCGCAAGGCAGCAAATTGAGAAATGAGGGTCGGATCTCGTGGGCGGGGTCCACAATTATGAGCATATTTTAAAACCTTGAGCATGAGGTTTTGGAAAGGCGCCAGTGAAAGCAGCCATTGCTTTTCCTCTCTCACACAAAGAAAAGATTTCGTGAGCATCAGCGCCGCATTCTCGCGCTCTCTCACACACGAACGCGCGCGAGCCTCATGCGCCAGTAACAAGAAAGACGAAGACCAGCTCAAGACATGCCCGCACTGCATTGGGCAGACCGCGAGTGGCAACACGAGCGGGGCAGGTTCAAATCCTGCTGCGGGCATATGCCTGCCTATACGTGTATACTGTATGTGTGTGATCGCATGTGCGTGACTGCATGTGAGACGAGTGAGAGTAGATCAAGAGCGACTAAGCGCACCGATACGACTACCAGTGAGTCGCCGCGCGACCTACTTGCGCGCACACACGACCGCAAGCGAGCAGCTACGGCTTCGAGCGATCAGACACACGCGCTCACACACATGACGCGCACCACACTCTCATAGAACGACTGTACAAGAAGTACAAGTAAAGGTTCACTTGACTACATCGTATGCGCTCTTTTGTAACGTGTTGTTATGTGACTGCTACTACTGCACAGATTCGAGCACGTCGTGCGTGTGACGCGGCGCGGGGTCGACAATGGCACCTGACGCCAGAAGATGCTTGTGCGAGTCGATCAGCGCGTTTAACGCGCCGGCTTTGTGGAGCGCGCACATGTGTTTGAGCACTGACTGCAATCCTTGTGCCGAGATCGCGCGCTTCTGGAGGAAGGCGATCACGCCTCGCTCCGCTGTCTCACCGAGTGACATCGCCACATCACGGTATGTTGCGTCGCTTTCACGGAGCGTAAAGCTTTGAACGAACAGCTTCATATAAGCGACGATCATCTTCGCGTCTGACTTGCGCTGCTTCTCGCCTTGTGCATCCCACAAACGTGGCTCCCTGCAGTACCAGTCGTACCAAGTGGCGCTCAGCGCAGTCGCCGCTGGCTGCTGTCGCCGCTTAGCCGGCGTGGTTTCGTCGCTGTGCCCTGCTGCAGCTCTCTTGCTCCCTGGGCGCGCACCATCGCCTACCAGCGCCTCGAGCGCATCTAGACGCTTGTCCTGTCGCTTCGCGAGCCCCATCAGGTGGTCGATAACAGTGGCTTGGTGCCGAATGATCTTTTGCTCCTCAGTCTCCTCTTTTGTCTCGCCTTCCCCACTGCGTCGCGTCTCTTCTTGCGCAGGTGCAGCTCGCGACGCAACGATGTGGTACGACCACGCCAGCAGATCGGCGAGCGAGCACTGAGCATCGAGCGCGCACTGCTCAATGCGCTGAACGACAATGCTGTGCGGGTGCTCCTGCTTCAGCTGCGGGTAGTGCTGCAGCACGTGCGCGGTGAGAACGTCCAACACGCGCCTCGAGACGCAAAAGCGCGAAGAGGACATCTTCCAGCAGGTCGCGAAGAGACGCTCTTGCACCGTGGCGATCTGCTCGCGCGTTTGGGCGTCGAACGCCACGAGACCGCCAAGAGGTACGTGCTCGCTTGGCCACCACCCGCTTAGCACCTTGGCAACCTTGTGGTCTTCTGCGCGCGTGTTGAATACGTAGTTAAACGCTTTGTTGGTCGTGCTCACGCTCCAGGCGCCCTTTTCGAATATCCAGCGGTCGGTGAGCTCCGACGAGCCGTTCGCATGCTGCGTCCCGCCGCGGCGAAACGAGTGTGATGTGAGCTGTCCTCGACGCCGGCGGGGCACACGATGCGGTTGAGCAGCCTGTTGACGTGGCTATGGATGGCGAGAGGGTTGAGGAAGAGCCATCGGGCGTGCGAACGGCCAGTGCCGCGCCGGAATCACCGAGAAGCTCGGTCAGTGGCGGCTCTTTGCCAAGCGCGACTTGTGCTGGTGCTGGTGCTGCTTGCGCTGGGAGGTTGCCGATCAGGTCGGCAGACGGCGCTGTCTGCGTCGCCAGCGCGAGTGCGATTGCGAGTAGCGGGCAGGTGGTATAGCCAGCGTCAGGGTACAGCGAGAGACCTTGCTCCTCACTCGTTTTCATGCGTATAAAGCGAACAAAGAATACGTCTCCGGCATCCACAGACACGTTTTGCTTTCGGATGTGCGTCACGTCGGACGTTCGCCCGAACATGTGCCAAAGCAGACAGAGGAGCGATGCATCTTGATAATCACTTGGCATACGTACATTCAAATAGAGGTAGAACATCATGCGTCTCAAGTCTTTCTTTGTACACGCAACGGCCTTCTTCACAAAGCCGTCGCCCTCATGTTTGAGGCAGTGGCTCTCGAGCGTGCGGCCCGTTTTAAGCAGCTTTGCCTCGAGCGCCACACGGTGATGAGGGAACAGGTCGAGTAGCCAGTGCTTTGCCTGGCGATAATACTGCATACATGTATGCCTTGCAAGATGCTTGCCCTCCTTCCCCTCATGGAACGCCAAATACATGTTAAACTTATCCATGACAGACACAACACCCGCCCACTCGCGTCATTCGTTATGCAGCTACACACATACTCTAGCTCAACATCCTCTGCCTTCAGGAACTTGGCGAACACCTTTACAGCTGTAGCTCGGGCGCGCTTTGAGTTTCCTGGCTGCAGGTCGTCAAGACCCATCGGTGTTGGAAACCGAGCAGGTATGAAAGTGATATGGTTTTGTATTTTTTTCATGGGCATACAAATACTTTCAGCCTGATTCCGACCCGATACGTCGAAATCAATGGCTCTCAGTACTTACCTAACCCTGACGACTGTAATCGGTCAATTTTGATCCCAATTCCATTTATGATTGGATTTCATTGCTAAAAAATACTTGATTGGTCTATTTGGCGCATACAAAACCCAAGTGAAGTCGGATAAACGATGATATTCATCCATAACCTCTGATTTCCTATTGTTTCTGGTACAAACAAAGTTATGACTCACTAAGAGGCATAGTGAGGACCAGTGTTTTTTGGAACGTCGCCCACCCTCCACGTTTCCCAAAAGTTGCTAATAACATCGGTATGAACCGGTACAACACGTTGCCCTGCTTTTTGAATAGCTTATTCCAGCGCTCAATAGAGCGGGCAGATACACCGAGAACAGTGGACACAATAGCCATTTCGATACATACATGCAGACTAAAACTATCGCACGCCACCTCATATCCACTGACACAGTCATTGTGGCTGTTGGAGGTGAGCTCGATTTAAAAACTGATGTACCGCTTGCGGAACCTCCTGACCTACATTTGCCGAACTAATCTTTGAATGGCGGGTAGCAACCCGCCAAACCGAGACTATCGTCTTTAAATAAATTTTATTTCAGCTCGCCACGCCTTTTCCGTGTCAGAAATTTGTTAATCTCGAAAATAAACAAATAAAACAAATCTATTTAGAGTTTAATAAAGGACTTTTAATTAAACCAGGAATTAGTAATCGATCACGTCAAGAAGGTGAAAGGTACAATAAATTTTCTTACAATACAGTGCACGCCAATTGGTTAACCGCACTTCAATTTTTGAGGATCGCTTATGTTGTAAATCACTTTTCAAAATTCCAAAAAGACCACCGCAACAGTGCAAATTTAACGATTCCAGCAGTGCATTTTTTAATTTCAAAACAAACCTTTCAACACCAAATATAATAAAACCCCAAAGCCCAAATCACAAAAAAAGCGCCACTTGGTTAGCCGCATCATAAAAAACAGCCGATTCATCACGATCTATTGTGTAGTTGTGTGTGTTTTGGTTTGGTGTCTTGGCAGTGGTATTTGTTTGTTTGTTTGTGTTGGTTCTCTGTATTCGGGGGTGTCTTTGTGGTTGTAGGGTGTGTGTGAAAATGGGTGTTTGTGTCGCTCTCTCACTG
>JAASGT010000871.1:0-14626 GCA_023334315.1 Globisporangium alternatum
GTCCCGCCGCGGCTACCAAGTCTGCTCCAGCATTTCAACACGCCACATCAAGCGCACACGAGAACCAAGTGTAGTATGAAGAACTGCGAGCTGACGATGGACCGAGACGTGAACGCTGCTCGTAACGTCTATCTCAAGAACGAACAAATACTCGCCCTGGCTCCTAGAGCTTTGGCACCGGGGATGCCTACTCCGAGGTTGTTAGGTACATTAGGGCAACTTAGTGTATCGACCCAAAATAGGTCGCTTACTTATCATGTTGGTACTTTGGTATCTCATGGTAACTTGGCGATCTTCTGAGGCGCTCACCAAGTTCGACAACGCGGTGCGTCACTCTGCTTGCACACCGTGTGTTCTGCTGCTCCTAGCTGCATGTTGTTGCTACTGCTGCTCTTTGTATTTGCAAGCGTGGCGGACGTGACGAGTGTGCGCTCACTCGCGTCCCTTTTGCGTTGCGCATGACGACAGGAATGCTCCAAGCTGCAGCGTGAGTCACTCCAGTGCCTCATCGGTAAGCTGCATTCCAAATCATTATGCACGCCGTACCTGCTTAGATGTATAGTACACGCTCAAACATGTGTGTGCATGTGTGTCTGTAGAGAATGAGGACACGCGCGAGAACTGCAGCGCGTTCTTTAACCGCTACAAGCAGTGTCTGAAGGTATGTTGGCTCCCCATGTGCCATGTGGTGCATGGAAGCACGGAGCTAAGCAGAGCTTTGTGTCACTATGCTTGTGTTGCCATTAGGACCGTCGCGACCGAGAGATCGCCGAGAGGAAGGCGCGCCTGCAATCGTGAACAGTGCCACAGAACCCCACGCTCAGAGCTGTAATAAAACCCTTCAGTCAGCATATTTCACAGATAGATCGAAAACTGATGCATCACTTTTGTCTCTCATCTATTTGATCGCTGGTTGGGATGTTAAATAAGCGGCGGAATCTCCTTCACCCCAGCGTCGGCGTCGGTCTCGATGCCCACGAGGTCGTACACCGCCTTAGGCTTCTTCTCCATGCCATCAGCCACCTGATTGATAGCGTCCACAACGATGCGCTTGCGCTGCACCCATGCGGTCTACAACACAACATTCACAGGCCAGTCAGTCGCACATCTCATCACAACGAAGAAATCCTCCACGAACACACTTCCTTACCCGGTAGGTGTTGAATTTCCGCTTGAGCGCATCTTTGCGGCCAGGCGAAATGGGTTTCTGACCGGGTTTCTCGAGCGTCGCGAGCTTCTCCTGTAGTGTGCGCTGCTCTTCTTCGAGCGTCGTGAGCGCGGTTTCCAGGTCGGCGTCCGAGATCTGCGCATTGATGCCCGAAAGTGTCGCTTCGCTCACCTTAAGCTCCTGTTCGACGGTCACGCACTCAGCCTCCGTGTTCTTGATCTGCTGCTCGACTAGCGCACGCTCCTCGGGCGAGGGCAGTGGCAGTTTGTTTTGGTTCATGTAGTAGATTTTGGCCTTGCCGTACGTCTTGCTCGCAAGCTCCTCTCTGTTCATGGAAAGTGTCAGTGTTGGCATAGTAACAAGTCAATCTAGGATACGCCAGTGCACTCACCTGTCGCAGAGGTCGTCGAGAACCTTTGTCAGCGACGGCTTGGCGATTGCGCGATGCATGTTTTCAAAGACGTTCAGCATGCTGTACGGACGATTCGTCTGACGATCACAAACACACACACACAGGTCTGTCAGCATGCTCACCATCATGGATGTAACAGTACGAAAACTACAGATCAGCTCACCTTGCGCATATAGTCGAGCACAGCGCTCTTCGCGTCGCCAGCCTTCATCGTCGGTGCGATTACCGGCGCTGCGGGTGACGCCGATGCGCCACCGCTGCTGCTCTTCTTCACAGGACTGCTCTTGGTCTTTGCACTCGGCCTGCTCGCCGCTTTCTTTGCAGGCGCAGCACCAGCAGCACTCCCAGTCGTTTTTTTTGTTGCTGCGGGCGCTGCTTTCTTGGGCGCAGCCGCCTTGCCCTTTGGCGCAGCCGGCGCTTTCTTGCCGCGCTTGGCCTTCGGCGCGTCGTCGTCGTCAAAGTCGGACTCGACGGCCTCGTCGTCGTCGCTCACGGTATCGTCATCACCACCATCATCATCGTCTTCGGACGCAGTAGAGAACGCTTCCTCTTCCTCTTCGGAGCCATCGTCGAGGGAGAAGTCGTCGTCGTCAAAGTTGTCGTCCTTCATTTCTGTCATGCAAGTTTCTTCTTCGATGCGCTAAAATGATGGCGCCAAATGCGAGTGGTGTGGCTTGTGACAAAGATATGGGGTTGTACTGTAGACATTTTCTTTGTTGTCACAAAAATACCGTAATTAAGAAGTGCGGCATTCTCTTGGTCGCACCAGACTGAGCTTCGCAGCGCCTGTTCAGTAGGTACGTGGCTTCAACTACTTCTGGTTCACTGGACAGCAGAGAGAGGCAATATGAGCCAGGCCGATCGGAGCATGCGGTAAGCGCTGCCAATCATATGCTACGTGGACTCAAACCCCTCGACGCTGGCTTCCACTGAGTCAACAAGGGCGCTCTCACTGTCCACACCGAACTCTTGAGGTTTAAATCCCACGAACATGAATGAAACGAGGTTACAGCAAGATAAGCTTGCTCTTCTACTTTGCTCGATGCATGTTTGGGTAAAAGTTTAGGATACTTGGAGGACGCGTTCTGTGTGTCTTTTAAACGACTATCTTGTGAGACTCGTACTTGGAATCTGAGTTCTGATAGAGCAGAGATTTTCCGATGGCACTCGATCAGTTTTTCGCGACTCGAAGGCTGGAAGGAGCTGAGAATCCTCAAATGCTGACTACAAGCAGAGATTCGCTCGCAGTTTGAAGATACCAGTCTTTTCTGGCAATTATCTCTTGATAACTTTTGATAAGTTTCTCTACCTCCTCTTGTATTTGAATACCTGTTGACAGCATATTCTGCTGCACGTCCTGTGCGGAGTGCAGGTGTACATATCGCTTGCTCGTGAATGCAAGACACAAGCAAAGCAGCATGCATGCGCCTGCACATCTGACTGCTGTTGGGAAGAGGGCTGCAGATAAGGTTGGTCAACACCTGGAAAGCCATTGTGTAACCATGCTAGAAAACATGCGTTCCTTGTTTTCCTTTCTTATCAGCATCTGACAAGTATATGTACTACTACGTCTCGTAGAAAGGTTTTTCACATATGAATGTCTAAATAGTGGGTTTGTATATAGTAATACCTTATTTGTATGTTCCAGAAAAAATGATTAGTAGGCGCTAGAAATAGAAACCCTGCTGAGCAATTTGACGACGATGCACACAACTCGCTCCATTGTAGAAGAAGGCAGCAGCAGCGGAGGAAGAAGCAGCTTTTCCCCCTCACTCGGTGCGTTCAGTCGACTGTAGCGTCTGCATGTGTGTGCGCGTGTGTGTGTATGTATGTGGATGTCTGTGTGGCGGCTTGTGCGCGTGCGGCGTGCGGCTTCTCTGGCTTGTATTTGCGTGGGTGAACGGACGCGAGAGGCAGCAGAGTGTCTCGTGTTCTCGCTGATCTTCTTCCGGTGGAGAGGCCGGTACCGACGAAGCCACGACCGCCTCTGTCGCATGCGTTTGTATGTGTATACACACGCCGTTTTGAACTTGCTCTGTGTCTGTGTTCGCTCATAAGAAGACGTGCGCGCTCGTTCTCAGCTCACTCGCTTGTTCTCTCCCAGTGCTGTTACCACAGTGAAATAAGGAAGACCCGCGCGCATACCCTCCATCTATTGATCGATACGAATGGGCTGCCAGCAATCCAAGGACTCGGACGTGGTCGTGACGACGTCAGCGCGCAAGGGCGGCCGGCGCTCGCGCCGCAGCGACCGCGTGACGTTCCGCGACGACGTGACCTCGGACCTGATCCAGCACATGTACGTGGACGACATTGACGAGTACTTTGAATTCCACTCGACGATCGGCACGGGCCACTTTGGCTGCGTCAAGCACGCGACGTCCCGCAAGTCGGGCAAAGAGTGGGCCGTGAAGATCGTGAAGCTCAACAACGAGGTGGACAAGGACGCGCTGCGCAATGAGATCAACATCCTCAAGCGGCTACACCACCCCCAGATCGTGCGCGTCATCGCATCGTACGAGGACAAGGAGCACATGTACATGGTCATGCAGCTCTGTAAGGGCAAGGAGCTGTACGAGCACCTGTACAAGGAAGGCCGCAAGTTCTCGGAGGAGGACGTGCGCAAGATCGTGCGCGGCCTGCTGCGCGCCGTGGCGTTCCTGCACTCGAACTTCATCACGCACCGCGACCTGAAGCTCGAGAACCTGCTGCTCGAGAACGCGGAGAACCCGAGCTCGCTCAAGCTCTGCGACTTTGGGTTGAGCACGCGCTTTAAGCGCGGCGAGAAGCTACAGAAGTCGCTCGGCACGATCGACTACGTGGCACCCGAGGTGCTCGACGGCGACTACACGGAGAAGTGCGACCTGTGGAGCGTGGGCGTGATCTGCTTTGAACTGCTCACGGGCGTCTCGCCGTTCCACGCGCCCACGATCGACGAGACCATGGGCAAGATCTTCGACGGCATCCTGATCTTCGACGACGCGATCTGGAAGCACTTTTCGCCCAGCGCCATCGCGTTCGTCAAGTCGCTCGTGAAGGAGGACGTGGACGCGCGGCTGTCGGCCGAACAGGCGCTCGAGCACAAGTGGCTCGCGGACGGCGAGACGAGCTCGTCGGGCAGCGAGCGGCTGCAGAACAACAAGCGCCTGCTGCTCACCAACATGCTGAGCTTCAGCCGGTGCCGCAAGATGAAGCAGACGGCGCTGCTGTCCGTGGCGCTCGGCATCTCGGAGGACCACATCCAGCAGGAGATGGCGGCCGAGGTCTTCCACTCGATGGACCACTCGAAAAAGGGCACGTTGACGCGCGAGGCCTTCTGCGATTCGATGGTCGAGTGCGGCATCTCCAAGCAGGACGCCGACGACCTGTTCACGCGCATCAACCAGTCCAAGACGGGCCAGATCAACTTTCTCGAGTTCATCGCGGCCGTTATGGACCAGCGCGACATCGGGCAGAACACGATCAAGGAGGCTTTCGGACTGCTCGACGGCGAGAAGAAGGGCCGGCTATCGATCGTCGGCCTGCAGGACGTGTTCCGGAACTCGATGGTGCCGGAGGAGGTGAAGGAGCTGATCGCGTCGGCCGACAAGAAGGGCGACGGCTTCGTCGAGTTTGCCGAGTTTCAGGACATGTTCACGCAGCCCAACTCGCCGCTCGCGAAAGTGGACGAGGTCTCCGAGTCCCACGAGGGCTTCTCGACCGACAGCTTCGCCGGCAGCGACGACCTCGAGAAGCGCGCGACGCTCACATCGTCGAGCCTCACGGCCGTGGAGAACGGCAGCGAGAACGGCTCGCACGCGTCGCCTGAGAACGTGGTGGTCAAGCTGGAAGACGACGTGAAAGAGATTGGTATCAAGACAATACCACCAGCAGTATCAGCAGCAACAGCGTCAATGGCGACACTGACCGACTCGACCGAGCCTACAACAGCCTCATAACGTATCAACTATCGGTAGGCCAGGCGATGAAGCAAGGTCGTCATATATTCTTCTTTCACGCGTGTATATTTTTATTTTCGCTGCTGCTTCAGAGTCAATCCCATGGCGAACGAAGCGAGAGTGGCTGGCTGGCGCTGGACGGATGTTAACACGGCATCCTATGCAGTCGTCGGCACGGTGCAGAAGAATATTTTTTACAATAGAGTTTTCATTATCTTCATAACCTACAAGGCACTGAAATTGAACTTGAACTCGGTGGCGACGGGCTCGCCTGACGATGAGGAGGACTCAGGAGTGGATGCTGCGTTCCCAGCGTCCTTGGTGGTGGTGGCTGAGCTGTTGCTGCTGCTGGCGGCGGCGGTGGTCTCGCCTGCGTCCATCTTCTTCTTGCGCTCTTCGCGCTGCGCGATCGCCGCGAGGTTGCGACGGCCTCGTCCGTAGCGCAGCTGCATCTTGGCGACTTCGGACTCGGAGCCCGTGGCTTTCCGCAGTTTCAGGAAGGACGAGCCAGACGATGGGGCTACTGGTTTTGCTGGCTGGTGCACTTGCGAGGCGTTGATCTTTGATCCTTTCTTGGTCTTCGTAGCCTTGCCCTTGCTGGTTGCTGTGACTGTTGACGCTGCAGCTGGCGGTGGTGGAGAAGATGAGCCCGTCTGCTTCTGCTGCTTCTTCGCCTTCTTCGTGTTGCTCTTGCTGTTCTTTACTGCCGCTGGCGCATCGTCAGCGCCAGTAGTATCTTTGGTGGCAGTAGTCGGCTGCTGCGTTCCTGGTGCCGCTGCTTGTGATCTTCTGGGCGCAGTAGTCACGCTCGGAGCCTTGTTGCTCTTGTCCTCTGCACTCTGCGGAGCTGCAATCGACAGCTGCGCCATCACCTCCCCAACACCACCAGCCTCTGCACCTCGCTCCGCATTCTTCTGCGCGTCTCGCTTCTTCTTGCTCGGTTTTCTCTTCTTCTTCTTGGTGCTCGTTTGCTGCGAACTCGCGTCCAAATCGAATGCGAACTGGAAAGTGTTGCTGCAGGTGGTTTCAATGACATTATCCTCGGTCTCGTCCTCTTCGTCTTCCGCGACAGTTTCCAATTCCGCTTCAGCGACGGGCTCTTCGTCTATCTCCTGCTGCTGCTGCTCCTTAAGCAGCTCATGGAGCGGCACGCGCCGCTTCCTCACAGAGAAGTGCGACGCCAACGACTGCGCCATTGCTGCTCTGCTTGCTGCCTGTGGCTCTCGATCAGCTTTGAGCTTCTCGCAAAATTGGCTGCCAGATTTTTGATTGGGAGTGTTTGAGCCATTCGAAAAAGTACGAACTCGCATTTAGGCGAAGCGATACCGATCTACTGAAGCATTTTTACCATCACCAGCAAAACACGCACACGAGACAAGACGAGATGGTCGTGTTCCTCGGCAACCCTGGTGCGTGCATGCAGTTGCGATACATTGCGCTATTGCGCGTGCACCTCTATTGAATGCGATGCTATAACATGCATACACAATTGCTAACACGCGTGGCTTTCGTTGCGTTATGTGTGTAGCTCTTCGCCGGCTGTCCAAGTCGGTGGCGGACGTGCGGTCACCAACGATCCGCAACATGCTCAAGCAGATGGAAGAAGAAGTCGTGAGTGCCTGTCACGACTATTAGTACTATATATGTATCCATCCATCATAGTGCTAACTTCTCCATTGGCACACACTAGCGCGTTGAGGCCGGCGTGGGCATCGCGGCACCGCAGCTGGGTCACAACCTGCGCATGTTCCTCATGCTCAAGAACTTTCCCGAGAGCGAAGAAGAGCTCGACGACCCAAACCACCGACTCGAGTACCAGACCGTGATCAATCCGGAGATCTTGGAGATGTCGCAGCGCAAGAAGAAGGACTTTGAGGGCTGCCTGAGCATCCCCGGGTACTCGGGCGTCGTGGCGCGCGCGCAGGAAATCAAAGTGCAGTTCAGCGACGAGGACGGCCGCCTGTTCCACAAGACGCTGCGTGACTTCCCCGCGCGCATCTTCCAGCACGAGACCGACCATTTGAACGGCGTGCTCTACCTGGATCGCCTGGAAGAAGGCACGCTCATCCACAACGAGGAGTTCGAGGCACTCGAGTGGATGGACATCGAGAAGCTGCTCAAGAATTAATGAAGCAACCTCATCGTTTCTTATTCTCAGGTTCTTGTTTGATCTCTACGGCGGCGTGTGTGTGTATGAAGTATACATGCATGCGAGTTGGCTGGTTATAGTATCCCTCCATTCGCCTAGACAAAGTCCTTCTCGCGCGTCTCGAGCCACGGTCTTCCCATCTTCCGCGGCGACACGAGCAGCTGCCTGAGACTCGGCACGATATTCGCGAGAATGAGCGTGAGGGCGCCCGTCGCGACTGCCACGAACGCGAAGAAACGTCTTCGTGTGCCGTTCGCGTGATAGAACGCGTAGCCGTTGATCACGTTCTCGATGCACTCCATGCGCGTGACTATGGGCGTCATGAACGAGGCACCGTACTCGGCGCGCGCGAGGTACGTCGCGTTGTTGGGTACCCCCACAGGCGTCCCGAGGAACCACGCGGGCTCTTCAGCGAGCGGCAGCACCTGCTCGTACGGGAACCGCTTGGCGCGGATCGTGCGGTCCTCGTTCACGAGCCAGCGGTCGCCCGTGACCGAGTCGCGCTCCTCCTTGTAGAGCCAAATGTCGGCGTGCGAGCCGCGGAGCCCCTGGTCCAGGTAGATCTGCACGAGCTCGCGCTCGGGAATGTAGCGCACGAACGCGCGGCGCTGCAGCTCCAGGTACACGTCACGCTGCACGATCTTCGTAAAGTTGCCCATCGAGTGGAAGCGGTCCATGAACTCGACCTTCTGCACGGCGATGTCTGAGTCCGTGTCGCCCACGGGGATCTTGTCCTGTCCGCGCAGCACGAAGAGCAAGTTGCCGAACATGACCCAGAACGCCACGTGCTCGCGCTCGCACAGGCGGTACACGAACTTGGCGAGTGCCTCGATCTCGCGGTGGAACACGGCACTGTTCGGACACTCGCTGCCGTAGTAGACCTCGAGCGAGCCGCCGAGCACGGCGCAGAGCGACGCGAGCGCCAAAAGCGTCCAGAGCGCGGCCACGCGGTGGCGCGCAAGCGGCTGCAGCGACGGCAGCAGGCGCCACTTCGGGTGCAGCAGCATGACCGCGAGCGCGACAGGCACCCAGAGTCCCACGAGGAACCAGTTGGCGTTCGCGACGCTCGTGGGCAGCAGCACCGTCATCTTCTGTAGTGTCAGGCTCACTTCGATTTTGGAGTGGTGCTGTCAAAAAAGCTGCTCCCTTGCTTGTTTGTTCCGGATGAAACATTAGACACATGTTTCCCATCACTTTACAAAAAACCCGGGGTTTTAAAGACTTACCACAAAAATACCCAAAATTGAACACTTGATGGTACCCAGATCCAATTGTTTTGGGTACGTTCGGGATGCTAGTCTCATATTTCAAACAGTACATTCAGCACGCCAGAAAGGGGTAGGGATCCCTAATCTAACGGTATGCCAAACGCGTTTTAGTTGGGGTTGTATATTTCCAACGCGATGGGAAAAACAGATTTATCTTCTTCCATACTGAGAGCAAGATGTTTTGAGAATCTTATTTATTTTGGGCACTCTACAGTTACTACCAATCAAAGATGCAGATTCTGTGCGATGAGTAGTGGAACAGCAAAATAACCGTTATTTTCGCCTCACCTAAAACAGTACATTTAGATGTCCAATTACTGTGAGTATTTGCTCAAGTCTGTCAACTTGTGTGGAGGTTGTGCCGTAGAAGAAGACATGGGCATGTGGCAGTGGCAACGTCTTAATTAATTATCAAAGAAAAGCATGAGCAATAAAAGAAGCAGAAATTGAATCGAAGGCAGGTAGTCAGTCAGTCGTAGGTTTACACACAGGCGAGCTTCGTGTCGCAGCTGCTGAGGCAGATCGAGAAGGCCTGGAAGGGCGAGAGCGGCCACTGGAAGTCCATCGTGAACATGTCGTCGGCCACGCGGCCGAACTGCAAAATGTTGCCCATGCTCGGGTCCTCGGTGTTAATGAGCTGGAAGTTCTTCACCGAGGCCATGGACACGCGGCCGCCAAAGTCGAGGCAGTAGGCGCCGAGGTCCTCACGAAAGACCGGCTCGCGGTTCGAGAACTTCATCAGGTCCTTGAGGTCGCCGCTCGAGAGCCGTGTGACGAGCCGGTCCTGGCGGCTCATGGGCCGCACGACCTTGGACGATACGCCGTTCTCGTCCACGTCCGGGATCACCACGCGCATCTTGCGCGGCCCGACGCTCGTGCGGTTCGGCTCGTACGTCACGCATCCGAGCTCCTCGCGGATCTGCAGCACGTTGCGGACCACGAGGTCGTCCGAGCTCACGGCGTCCTGGATCTTCGCGATCTTCTGCGGGTCCCGCCCGTTGTCATAGAGTGTGAAGCACGTGCCCAGAAAGTTCGAGCCCATGCGGCCGATGCGGTTGGTCTCCGTGCAGTCCTTGTCCGTGCAGATGACGTAGTTGGCCGTCATGTTCGAGCGCACCTGGCGCCGCGCGGCCAGTAGGAACCGGTCTTCCTCTTGGGTACCGATCTGGCCCTGGAGATAGAGCTCGTAGCCGTACTGCTTGAACATGCCGCGGTACACCTGCTTGACGTAGCACCGGATGATGCCAGCGTCCAGCGGCACGGGCTGCAGCGCCGTCTTGTGCATGTCCTGGAGCTCGAGCTTCTGCAGCGGCTGGAGCACGAGCGGGTCGCACACACCTCGGCACAGTGGACAGCTCCCCGACTGGCCGAGCCACGCCATGATGCACCGGTAGTGCACATAGGCGCCCGTGCACTGGCCCGTGCAGGGCAGCGGGTACGCCTTGCGCCGTGCCGAGAACTCATCCATGCAGATCAAGCAGCCCTCGCTGTCCTCAGGCGACCCGGGGTCCTTGTTCTCCTCGTGGAGCTCCTTGCCGGTGGGGCTGCTCTTCTGCGGTGTGAGCGCGGGCTTCTTAGACTCCAAGTGCAGCTCGTCGTCGTCGTCGACCTTGCCTTCCTCTTCCTCGAACGACAGGTTGATCGCGCTCGTGATCTCCGCGTCCACGGCCTGCGCCGTGCTGCTAGCGTCTCCTTCAACACCCGCAAAGCCAGTGCTTGCATTCTGGTGGAACGAGCGCCGCTTGGGCGAGAACATCGGCAGTGCCGGCGGGTTGTCCGAAAACGCGTTGGGCGAGTGAAACACTGCTCGCGGCGACGCCGTGCTCGCCGAGCCCATGTCTCTGTTCGCCGCGGTGCTACCGGACATGCTGCGTCGACTCGACGCGTTCCGCGGCGAGATCGCGAGCGTGAGCGACTCCTCGTACTGACGCAGCAAGTTGGGCACGTCCGCCACGTTCGACACTCCGCCAGTGGTCGCATTCGCCGCCGCACTGACGCTCATGTTCATGCTCGCGCCACGCGCCGAGCTCGTGTGCGCGTCCGCCGGGTCGGAAGAAGAGCTCGTGGTCGTGCGTGCTGCGGCGGGCGGTGGTGGCAGCGCCGTCATCGGGTGCACGGTCTGCAGCGTCTGCGGCTCTGCGGCTGCGCTCATCGCTCTCTCACTGGACAAGTGACCAGTGTGTGTGTCTGCTAGTGCTCGTGAAGGTAGCGGTCGATCGTTGCGCGTCGCTGCTGCTGCTTCTCCGTCACTGCTTCTTCCGCCGAAGTGCGGCTGCTGATGCTGCTGTCGCGACGCCCTTCCCCCCTCTCTCTGGCACACTCGAGTGTGCCAAGAATAGCGAGGAGGAAATTTTGCACTTTTTGTTTCGTATAATTTTTTCGATTTTGTTTCTGGAAAGTATGCGATTCTACTTTTTCATACATATTCCAAGTTCTAGTAGAGAAAAGCGGGTTTTATGAACAAGCGGTGGAAAGAAGAACTTTTTTAATCCGGTGTCCTGTTTTTATCGGCTCGAGCCGCCAATTCGTTCGGCTGAGAAAACCCAAAATATCAGCAGCAGCAGCACTCAACGAGCAGCTCCACATGCGTGCCGCCGCATGAGCAGATCCCCCCACCCGCTCGCTGTCTCTGTCCCTACTGCCCGTATCACCAGCAGCTCAGCAACTTGTACTACTGCTTCTGCCTCTAGACCCAGCACGTCCGCAACCACCGCCATGCAGCAGCAACAGTCGGAGTCGACCTCCGCCGCCAGTGCGTCCTCCGTCGACGGATTGCTCCCGTGGCTGCGCATGGCGTTCTGGAAGAAGCCACTGCACCTCATCAGCGGCGAGCACGAGCCCCATCACCCGCACCGCCACTCGCCCGAGACGGCGACCACCGCTAGCTCCATCAGCAGTAGCAATCTACAGACTGATGGCGACAACAGCGGCAGCGAGCTGCGCGAGATGGAGCGCACGCTGGGGCTCTTCGACCTCATCATGATCGGCATCGGCGGCACCGTCGGCTCCGGTGTCTTTGCGACAGCGGGGCTCATCGCGAGCGCGTACGCAGGGCCCGCAGCAGTGCTGAGCTGGATGGTGGCGGGTGCCGGCTGCATCCTGAGCGGCTTCTCGTTCATGGAGCTCTCGTGCCTCATCCCGTCCACCGGCAGCACGTACGCGTACGCGTATCACTCGCTGGGCGAGCTGCCAGCCATGTTTGCGGGATTTCTACTCACGCTCGAGTACGGCGTTTCGAGCGCCGGCGGCGCGCGCAGCTGGAGCGACAAATTCACCAACTGGATGGAGACCGAGCTCCAGGTGACGGGGCCCGAGTGGATGAAGCCCAAGGATTCGACGATCGACCTGTACGCCGGGCTGCTCATGACGCTGTGCGTCGTGGTCGTACTCTGCGGTATGCAAGCGGGCAAGATGCTCGTGAACGTTGTGACGATGACCAAGATCAGCGTCGTGCTCTTCATCATCGTTGTTGGGCTCATGAAGTTCGACGCCGAGAACATCACGCCACTGGTGCCCGAGTCCTCGACGAATGGTGTGGGCCAGGTCGTCTTTGGCCTACCCGGAGTGTTTCTCGGCGCCAGTGCGAGCTTCTTTGGTTACATCGGCTACGACGAGGTCTGCTGCCTCGCGGGCGAGGCAAAGAACCCGACGCGCAACATCCCACGGGCCGTCATCGGCACGATCGTCGGCGCCGCGCTGCTCTCGACGCTCGCGACCTTCTCGCTCGTGGGCATGCAAAAGTACACGGACATTGACGCCGGTGAGTCGTTCGGTAAGGCGTTCGAGCACGCCGGCTGGCCCTGGGCCGCCACGATCGTGACGACCGGCGAGGTGTTCACGATGCCCATCACGACGTTCATCGGCTTCCTGGCGCAGCCGCGCGTGCAATACGCGATGGCCAAGGACGGGTTGCTGCCATCGATCTTTGCGCGCGTTGACAAGAACGGGAACCTGTTCCATGGCACGCTCATCTGCGGCGTGGCGATCACGACCATTGCCGTGTTTGTGCCGTTCCACATCCTCTGGAACTTCATCTCACTCGGCATTCTCGTGGCGTTCAACTTGACCAACAGCTCGCTCTTGCTGGTGCGCGGCGCCCAGCTCCACGACCAGCACCAGCAACATCAGCAGCAGAGCTCTTCGGGTGTGGCTAGCACCAGTAGTACCAGCAGCCATCGATACAGGGACATTCACTCGTCGCTCATCGGCGCGTTCCTCGTGACATCATTCCTGGCGGCGTACCACTGGCAGAAGAGCGTGATCGCGTTCGTACCCGTCACGAGCGAAAGCACGGCGTCGCTCTTCGACACGTACATGAACGCTGTGGGCGCGCCGGTTGCTGCATTCTTCACGGCCGTCGCATTCGGGATCATGTGCTTTCTCAAGTACATCGAGGTGATTGCGACGGCCTCCAGTGGTTCATCGTCGGACCTGTTAACCGAGACGAAGAAGGCGACGGTTAACCGGTCCGAGACGGGCGTGGAGATCGTGCTCTCGGATCAGAGTAGGCGGAGTACCAAGCTCAAGAAGATCGGCGACGAACACCCAGGGATTAGTCTGCGCGCACGGACACTGAGTGATGGCGACGAGCACGACGACGGCCACCATGAAGCTCTTGAGTGTGGACAGAAGAAAGCGAGCAAGGAGAACCACCGAGCGGATGCATTGAACCCCATCGACCTGGCGAGCGCCAGCGATGATGACCACAACGAGAATGGCGACGCCAGCAGCGATGCTGAGAGCGACGAGGACGACACGAGTGCGACGTTCCGTGCGCCGCTCGTGCCCTTTGCGCCGTGCGTCGCGATCTTCTTTAACTGGTTCCTGTTCGCGCAGATGGACGCATCCAGCGTGCTGCTGATTGGTGTTTGGCTGCTGCTCGCGCTCACAGTCTACGCGACCTACAGCGTGCATCACAGTCTGGCGCACCAGCAGACGTCGTACCACCGTGTGGACGCGCAGTGATCCATGTCTCCCAGAGGCTCGAGACACACATTCTTTGACTCATTGACTTGCGAAGTGTATGCAGAATGGACAGGCTCTTTTCTACATCAACGTCAAAACCAAAGCAACGAACTTCGCGCTCTCGCGACAGGATTAAAGCCCTGATCTCCTGCATAGGGTCATCTATCACAAGGCTCACTCGCACGAGTGCATCTATCGGAGAAGCTCCTGCACAGAGACGGCGATCACCATTGAACTTGAAAATTCTGGAGCGCCAGCGAGATGCGCTCATGCAGATCACGAATAGGTGTCGATAGCCACGTGGACGGGTCCATGAGAGGACTGATACTGTGGTGTTTGCCGCCGCTGATGTGGCAGACACAAACCAGGCAGCTCGATGCTCACGGCCGCCTGCTGCTCCTGCTGGTAAAAGTCGTCTCTGCTGCTGACGTTCTGGCGCTGATTGCCGTAACTGTTGCTATAGCCCTCAGGCGCCATGGCCATTGGTGTCTGCTTGGCCGCGTAGCCATTGCTGTAGCCAGATGAGGCCGTGGCGCTCGGTGCGAAGTGGTCCGGGTCGTCCACGCACGCGCGCTACCATCGGGACAGCCTGTCTCGATTTCGTCCACGGAGTAGTTGGATACCAACTGGAGGGTTGCCGAGCGGGAGCACAACGGATCCATTCATCGTAGTTGAGACTGGGTTTGCTGTGGCAAGTTCGTCAAACGTATCTTGGAAGACCGGAAC
>JAASGT010000872.1:0-14619 GCA_023334315.1 Globisporangium alternatum
ACCGTGCACAACGACGAGGTCGCCCTTTTTGACTGTCAAGTTGACGTTCTTGAGCAGCGGTGTGTCCTTGTTCCAGCCAAACGAACCGTTCTCAATCGAAATCACGACGTCGTCTGGCTGGCGTGGATCGTGGCGAGTGACGTTCATTGGATTGTACTCCTCAAGAGCGAGGAAGCTAGTGACGCGGTCGAACGAGACCTTGGCCATGACCACGAACGCAACCATGCCCGGGAGCTCGCGCAGCGGGTCGCGGATTGCGTTGAAGAGCGCGATGGACGTGAACACCTTGGCGGCGGTCAGCGTCTGGCCCATGCTGATGGAGTGCACGGCAAAAGACACGGTCGTGACGAAGATGGGCGACGCCCACATGACGAAGATCTCGAGTGCGCCCAGGTATATGTACTTGGCCACGGCCATGAGCTCCAGTGCGCGCAGGCTGCCGATCTTGTTGGCGAATTTGCTCTCCCAGGCGTTGAGCTTTATGATCTGAATCGCGCCGAAGACTTCCTTGATCACTTTCATGCGGTCGTCCTTTCGCTTCATGAAGTCCTCGTACGCATTGCCCGAGACCATGGCAATGACAAGCCCGCTGAGCATGGACAGCACGATGATGCCCAGTCCCGCGAACGCCGCCGCGCCGATCTCGTTGTATAGCATGTAGATTACCACGCCGATCTGCAGCGGCAAGATCCAGACGTTGTTGATTACGAACGCTGCCCCGAGGACGATCATGAGGTCCGTCGTGTACAAATTCGCAACGTCGACGGCCTTCTCGTCGTTTGACTTGCTCTGGATTCGGCGGTGCATGACCTTGTGGAACACGAGCGACTTGAACGCCACGACAATGCGCATGGCCACGAGCTCCAGATAGAAGCCCATCTGCGTGAGCATCACTGCGTTGAAGAGACGCGATGCGAAGAAGAAGCCAAGCCAGATCATGAGGCTCTCGACGTCGATCGTCGGCGCCGCGAACGTGTTGATCACGTGGTTGAGCACGAGCGGTGCAAAGAGCGTGACGGCGACTGTGAGGATCGTCACAATCGCGTACAGCACGAAGGCCTTCCAGTAGCCGTTCCAGAGCGCGCGCATCAGCGACCCGTTCGTACGCTTGTACTCGGTGTGATAGTGCGCGAACGCCGTGGCGCTCTGATTCTCGCCCTCGAGCTCCCACAGGTCGCGCTCGTGCAGCTGACGCTCGTTGCCCAGGCGCATGAGCGGGTTCGCGTAGCTGAACAGCAGTCGCGAAAACAGCGAAGCATCAATGCGCTTGGTGGCGTTCGCGGCGGTTGTAGTTTCTGAATCGGCTATCGGCACGGAGCCGTAGCCCTTGGCACTCGTCGTTGTCTGCTGGTGAAGCGCCATCTCGTTCACTGCGGCAGTCGCTAGTAGGTTCGGAAATGAGAGCGAGGGCGCGCGAGGAGGTCATGGGCAGAGCTGCCGTCCGTTAACGCTGGTAGTGGGGAGTGTGTGTGTTGAGCGGCAGCGCACATGCGCGCATTGCAAGTGTGGAGGGCGGAAAAGGAAAGAGAAAGTTGCCCAATCTTGCACCAGTATCAGGCGATATGTGCTCTCGCAATCATTCCCACAACCATAGCAATCATTCCGAAACTAAACGCAGATTTCCCTTCAACAGTCGTGCTTCCTCTTTGATCATATATCAGAGGTTATGCAAAAGAGGAGACTAGTTTAAATATAGGCTTGAAACATGCAATTTTCGCAAGTGAACTTTCTCATTTTGCTAGTCGTTTATGCAATAATGAAGGCACGACTGTTTGAGAGAAATCTGAATTTGTTGACACGCATCACTTGACTCAGCTATTTCCGCATTGGCACGTACATTGTGTGATGATTATATCAAATTTCGTATGCCATACAGCTTGCAAGCAGTTCGCGGAGCAATGCACGATTTTAGCGCACAATGCACAATGCTTTTGGAGGCTTTTGTGTTCTTCTGGCCGAGTCGAGCATGGGCGGCAGCAATTCGCACGTGCTGACGGTCTTCGATGTCGCTCGCGTGCGCGAGTGGCTTCTGATCGCGCTCCAGGGCCGCTTCCGCATCGAGAATGCACGGAAAGCGACCTCGAGCGCATCGTCAATCCAGCATTTCTTGCTCCAGACGTTCGAGCGCTACGATGCGGTCAGCACTGTAGCTCTGCGTCATTGCTGGAAACGTGAGGTACCCGAGTGAGTATGAGCTGATTGTGCTCTTGTGCGTAGGCATCGAGTGGATGTGTTGAGCAAGAGGCTGCGCTCGTGATCGCACACGACCTGACGCTCGACAACAAGTGGACGCACGACCAAATCAAGCGCTTCTGCTGCGAGCTCTTTGCCTCATTCGAAGACTGCGCTGAAGACACTGCACGTTTCAACTATCGTCTCTTTGTGAGCTTCCTCGTCTTTCCAATCGAGCGCCAGCCGTCCAAGCTCAAGCTCAAGCAGAGCATCGCGCGGGTTGGGCCATTTGACGTGCACCCTGTCGAGCTGGTCTCTGAAGCTTTAAGAACAGGTCAGCAGAGCGATGATGGTATTCCCGCAATTGCAAAGAAGTTCTCTCTACTGCCTTTGGCTTCCAGCAACAACGAACCAACAATTGCAATCGTGATCAAGCTATTGCGAGACCAAGTCAACAGCCTGCGCCTCTATTCGCATCCCAACATCACGCGATACGTGGCAACGATTCAGGCGAAAGACGCGCTCTTTTTCGTGGAAGAGAGCCACGAGAGCTGCACTTTGAGGACGATTCTTGAATCGTTTGGCGCGATGAAAGAGCCTACGATCCGACGGTACCTGCTACAATTGCTCCAGGGACTGCAGTTTCTTCACACGCGTGACGTTTCCCACGGGTGCGTTTGCTCGTCTTTCTTTTCATAAAGCCACGTCGTTGGGAGAATCTGGTGAGACTAACGACTGTGATATTACGTGGCTATTGAGAAGCAACCTGAGCACGCACAGTGTCAACATCGACACCTACGGCTTGCTAAAACTGAGCGAATTCGGAATCGACCAGCAATTGAAGCAGCTACTGCCTCAGTCGAATGATACCACAGGCGAATCTCAAGACTGGACGACCAAATTCCAGGTACGATCCTAGGATTCTGTGCAATTCACTGAGTATTTCTATCATACCCAATCTAATAGTTAACTAACTTCAAATCGTTTTATGTAGCCGCCTGAAGCCTCGAACGCCGGTCTTGAGCCTCGTTCAGGCAAGAAGAGCGATGTTTGGAGCGTAGGCATCCTCATTCTGCAGATGGCGAACGGCTTTTCGCGTGAAAATGACACCATACCCAGTGCTTCTTTGCCTCTTGCGTCACCTTCAAGGTACGGCTTTGCCCAGCAGAAGAGTCCACCGAAGCACTCAACGTCGCTACCACTCGGTTCTCTTCAGAAGAAGCCACCTTTTGATCCAGAGTCTCCCACGAGTAAACCAGCCCCACTCCCCACTCTACCGCAAACAGCATCCAAGGCGCTTCGCAACCTGGTGCGTGCATGTCTGCAGCGCAACCCTCGCAAGCGCGCGAGCGTGGACCAGCTCATTGAGATGGATTTCTTCCAAGTGGACGCCGCCCAGGCCACGAACGAGATGCTTCGGACCGTGTGCACCGACCTGGACGCGTCCATGAAGCGCCTCATCTCGTCCTCATCCTCTTCGGCGTCATCTCCAAATGCGAAGCTCCGGTCAGCGAGCACTGGCGGCGGTAGCGCAGTGCGCATCCCAGGCAGATCATCCTCAGCTCACAACAAGTACAGGAGCTTCGTGCCGCCGACTGGGAAATATTAAACTTCACTTACGAAAGTAGACAATGTATGGATTTCGTGGGTTACGAGGTCATGAGCTCGTTGATCTTAGACGAGTTGGCGCGGATCGCCGCGATGATGTCCTTCGCCTGGCGCGTGAGCTCCGGGTTGAGCATCGGGCTGCCGCAGGTGCTACTGCTACTGGACTTCTGAAGCGAGTTGCTGTTGGATGAGAACCGGGATTTCTTGTGTTTCGCCGGCGACGGTGACGCCTTCGCGCCCTTCTTGACGGACTTTGGACCGGTTTTCACGCTTTTTGGCGGTGAAGAGTGTGCCGTAAATGCTGGGGCGGACGACGATACGCCGAGCTTCGTGGCTGGGCTTGAGACGTCGCCATCCTCTTGACCATAGGGTAGCTCTGCATAGGACTGCGCCATGGAGAGCGCTTCAGACGACGCCAGGTGGCGCTGGATGGTCTCCTGGATGTACTCGCGCATGTTGACTTTCTTGGCGCCCGTCGGGTAAAAGAGCTTGACATCACTCTCCTTGTCGACGCTGCTCAGCGAGAGCTTGGCCCCATTATTAGCAGCAGCTGAAGTGCCAGAGTTCACTGCTGTCTGCAATTGCGAGGTGGACTCGTGGAAAACGCCCGTGTGGCTCAGATCTGGGATCTGGATCGGCTCCAGGAGCAAGTGCACGGACTCAAGGAGCTCGTCGAGCTTCTGTTGCGCCGCTGCGTCATCACCATCAGCGCTGTGCCACCCTTGGTGTCGAGGGTATTTCTTGAGGCTCACGGCTTCGTGTGCTGCGATCTGCTCATGCGTCTGAGCGACCAGGCGCCGCGAGTGGAGAGACAGCACGTCCAGATAGGGCAGCGGGTGCGCGAGCTGCGGCTTGTTGAGGCGGATCGTGTGGCTTTGATACAGTTTCCGTCGTGTGTCAGATATGGAGTCCTGGCTCAGAGTAGCGGGTGTGGCAGGCGCGTGGCGCTCTTGCTCGGAGTCGACAAGAACGGGGTCCATGCTGCCGCTGCTTGTGACCAAGCCACTAGCCGACTGTTCATCAAGAAGTTCGAGTGCAAGAATAGCAGCGGCATTAGCTGGCCAACGGTCAGAGCCTCCGTCAAAAGTGAGCAGATGTAGGAGACAGAACCTTCATGGCACATAAGTATCATGTCGAGCACTGCGGTCGTGATGCAAGTGATCAGTGCTCGGAATCTGATGCGCAATGTCGTCGTCGTCGTCGCGGGCTCACAAGTGGTTCTCTGAGGTTTTGTTGTTGTTGAAGTTAAGGTATATTACGTTACATCTGCGGTTGGTTCTCTGAGGTTGCTGAAGCTCGACTGCGCATGCATGCTCACGAGTGTGCAATGGGGTCGCTTCTCTTCAATTTCGCGGTGCTGTCCATCGTGCCAATTGCACCATCGGGACGGATCGAATCCTCGTTGATGTGTGAGCGCCATTCGCAAATCAGTCGCCAAGGTGACAACCGGTTAGTACTAAAAAAACTCACAACATATATAACTGCGTAATATGATCTTTCGATTGTAAAAGGTTTCAGCCAAATGTACCGCTTCTACTACTGATACAGCCTTTTGAAATCTGTAACATCTAAGCATTTTTTTGAATTTATATTTATCAGCTATGCATTAATTATCTAACAAAACAGATACTGAAACAGGTGAGCCACTGCTGAATCTCGAGCAACAGCAGTGGTACACTTGTCATTCTCGTGATGTGCAAACTGTCTTCTGTCTGTCTGTCAGTCGATCGCGAGACCTCTCGTCATTCCAAGTGATCCCTTCGATGGCCATCCTCATTCGGCAATCTCCCTTCCGCAGCTCACACACCAACCAGTCTCTCTCTTCGCAATGGTGCTCCTGCTGCGTCCGCTTGCCGCGCTGCTCTTCGCTGCTCTCAGCACCTTGGTGGTCGAGGCCGCGCGCAACCGCACGGCCGTGATCGACGTGATCGCGTTCAACGACGTGTACGAGATGCTGCAGGACGACGTGAGCGGCCTCAAGCTCGGTGGCCCGTCGCGCGTGATCCCGATCGTGCAGGACATGCGCCAGCGCAACCCGAACTCGCTCGTGCTCTTCGCCGGCGACACGATGTCGCCGTCGCTCTGGTCCTTCCAGTTCAAGGGACTCCAGATGATCGACGCACACAATGCGCTCGGTGTGGACTATGCGTGTCTGGGGAACCACGAGTTCGACTTTGGCATCGACGCGTTCCTCAACGTCTCGGCCGCGAGCCACTTCACGTGGCTCAACGCCAACTGCTACGAGGCCGCGACCAACACGCTGCTGCGCGGGACCACACCCAGAGCGGTCAAAACGTTTAACCACCCCGAGTTCGGCACGATCAAGATTGGGCTCTTCGGCGTCATGTACGACATGAAGCTGCCGGGCAATACGCTGACTTGGACCGACCCGATCGCGGCCGCGCAGCGCCAGGTCAAGATCCTGCGCGAGACTGAGAAGGTGGACTTCGTCATCGCGATCACGCACCAAGAGCTCGCGGACGACAACCGGTTCTCCAAGGAGGTCATGGGCGTCGACGTCATCTACGCCGGTCACGATCACACGGCCATGCTGCAGACCAACTTTGGCGCGCCGTACCTCAAGGCCGACCTGGACTTCCGCACGATCTGGGCCTCGCGCATCGAGTACTTTGCTGCCGACACGGTTTCCAAGCTCGCCGCGGTTAACCGGATGACCCACCGCCTCATACCGATCACGGAGGAGCTGCCCACAGACCCCAGGATGGATGCGCTCATCAGCTCGTACTCGCAGCAAATCTCGGAGCTCCAGAGCCGCGTCGTCGGCTCGCTGTGTAATTCGCTCGACCTGCGCGGCGCGAGCGTGCGCACGATGGACACAGCCGTGGGCAACATCTTCGCCGACTCGGCGCTGCACTTCTACGGCCAGGACTTTGCCGACGTGGCCGTGATCAACGGTGGCCTCATCCGCAGCGACAAGATCTACCCGGTGGGCACGATCACGCTCGCGGAGCTCATCGCTTGGTCGCCCTTCGGGAACTCGTACGTGGTCTTTGAGAGCGACGGTGCGTCGCTCAAGAAGTTCATCACATTCGAGATGAAGGCGAGCTGCGGCGGCGGCTTCATAAGCTCCAACGGCTTCTACGTCCAGGCTGGCGGCATCAAGTACACGTTCCAGTGCTCGGGTCTGAACGACGGCTACCTCGCGAGCCTCGAGTGGTTCCACCACCCAACGCGCCAGGGCCCCGTACTCGACTCGGACATCTTCAAGCTCACGATGACCAACTACGTGCAGTCGAACCAGTTCCTGGCCGTGCCCGGACTCAACGTCACTAAGTCGTACAAGAACGAGGCCGAGGCCGGCCGCGTCGACACGGCACTCGAGCAGTTCATCAAGGCCCAGCCGAACGCCACGTTCTGCTACACGGTGCAGGGCCGAACCGCTGTGCTCGTCTAGTGTTGGTAGTGGTTTCAAGAGTAATAATATCCGTTTGTCAAACACAACAACCCACCGTGTGCGTATCCGTCTCGCCGAGCCAGATGGTACGCTCGTGCAGGTGGTGATCAACTACCGCAGAGGACTTGCCAGCCCCAACGTCCAATCCCCAGCTGGGTTCCCCGTGTACGTCGACCCGTCGTCCTAAGGCCGCGCACTTATGTGACGGACTCGGCCGCGGAGAGCTTCGAACGTGTCGCGTGCGGCCATCTCGAGAACGCTTGAGGTCTTGAAAGAGAATCTCTTACTGATCTTACCTCAGGTGACCGCAGGAAGGTCGCTGCTAACCACTCGCTCCCTCACTATGAACCTAAAACATAGAACTGCACGCACGCACGTGGATCTTCGTTCTCTTGGGTGTGTGACGCAGCTGTGTGCTGGCTTCACTCTCCGCCGCGGCACTTCTGGGGTGGTGCTCTGGGCCGATGCTTGGCGCGTGCCATTCGAACGCCCGTCCGCTGACTCGGGCGGTCGTGCTGATCGACGTCCACGCGCCTGGCGGGCTATTACTCAAGAAACCAGTTCTTTCAATAGAAAACGGTTCGAGGCCAGGTGTCCAGGACTCATTTGTATGCTTGCGATCTTGTGGCCCGTCTTCCTCTGAAAGCCACGGGCTCCACAAGGACGTCCTTTATGGGACGATGCGAGCTCAATGCGGTCGTTTCCCTGGGTCGGTTGCCAGTTTGCTGGTGGGTTATCATGCCTGCACGCAGTCTGAAACCACTGTCACTCACTCACCACAAGGTTATCTGAACTTTTTTCTTCTCGTTGTCCTCGGAAGCCATCGCAACCACCAGAAACGCCTCCCTCCGTTGGCCTCTTTCACTCTTTCTTCAGCGGATGAGCGTTGTTCATGAAGCCACTTCCAGTCCGAGCCGACTGCGTCCCATGCATCTGCCCTCAAGTGCGCGTTTAACCTCAGCCTCTCGGCAGGGCCTGGTACCCAGTTGCCTCAGTCAGAATCCAATTCACCAGCTCAGTAGCAAGCAGTTCCACCGACTTCTCCGCCAAACACCCTCACGCTCCAGTCCTCGAATCAAGATGCTGTCCCCACGATCCACCCTCACCTCGGCTCTCGTTGCGCTCGTGCTGCTCCAGCAGCCCTCGAATGCGGTCGCGAGTTTCGCCGGCAGCTACACGCGCTCGAGCGTCTCGCCCAGCGTCTGCGTCGCGCCCACGAGCTGCGATTACAAGTGCTCGGCCGCCTACACGATCGCGGTCTCGGGCTCCACTGCGACTTTGTATCCGACGAGCAACCCGTCGAACTGCGTCTGCGAGACACTGAGCGCCACCATCGTGGGCGACACGGCCTCGGGCAAAAGCACGAGGGCGACGTACTCTCTCACGCGCACGTCGACGGGGATCGACGTCGTCACGTCGGTCTCGGGTGTCACTTGCACGGGCACGTACAGCGGCGGCAGCTCGAGTACCACGACTTCGAGTGGCTCGATGAGCGCGCACCTGGATCTTCTCGGCTGGGCGGTCACTGCCAGCACTGGGCTCGCGCTCTACTACCTCTAAGGTTGATATCGAAGGTCAAGACGACTCGTGGGTCTCAATGCAAAGCTGGTTGTCAGAGAGGGTGAGAGAGCTAGCAGCACCACCAAGCACTTACTTGAGCTCACTTGCGCACACTTGATAATTAATAGGATGAGTGTATATTTTCTATATTCCGAAAATCCCGAGTTGTCATTCTGAAACAATTGCGTCAGCAAGCCATTGTCGCCTTTCTCTATGGTTTGTCCACTGGACGCGACCGAGACTCGTGTTCGACGCTCCTCGTGTTGTCTATTTTGCAATCCCTGGTCCCTCGATTTAGACGTAAGGGCCACAGCCATTGATGTGACGAGCTGCAACTCTTAGTGCTCGACCATGTACCGGATCGCCGTCTTGAACCATTGGATACGCATGGTTGGACTCGCATTTAAACGCGACTGCGTGCACCCGCGAGACCGACGCTGAACGCAGGGAATTGGACGGCGGCGGCACCGTTCTCGCTTAAGCGCACGATGACTGGGCTGGAACATGCAGTCACAGCATCCAGGACGTCTTGGGTCCCTTACCAGTACAGCAGTGGGTACTTCACTCTCTGCGCAATCGCCATAGGCAACAAGAAAGTGCTACAGGTGCTCTACGAGCTCAACAGGTCGCTAGCGCAGCGCATTAGAAGAGGCGACGTGGCGATTCAAAACGACGTGCACTACACAGTCGCGGTAAAGAGCCTCAAGATGCTCAAGCCCGTACGTGAGCTCGCAACGCCAAGTGGATCTAGCCGGCCGGCTTGGTGGAAATAGCGATCAAAGGTCTGCAGCTGGACGTCACGGAGTAACTCCTTTGTCTCGACACTGAAGCGACCCGCAACAGGAGACGAAAAGATTTACTCTATTCGATACGTAGATGCAACCACGGAGGTCGTCGGTTCGCTCTTCTCGGTGCTGTTGTGTAACGGATGTGCGTGTTAGCCCGGAGAAGGCTGCGCGCACACGCGTTGGAAAGCACATACAGCTAAGCGACTGTGTTTCTGAACTTTAGTGCTCGTTTCCATGGACAGAATTTGAAGCGAGTGTGATTGGCATTAAAAAGCCATTGCAGTTGAAGTCCAATATTTGGGGTGAATGCACAATGGATTCAAATTAAATTGTAGCCATTGAGAGTTAGCAAGTTTAGTTTTCGGTGGGTTCAGTTTTATAAGTTGTAGTTGAAGGAACGCGCACAAAAACAAGTGCGCAGGACAAGTTAAAATGACTGGAGCATGCAGAGGCAGCTCCAGGACCAGAGAAAGATAGCTTGCGCGCGAGCACCTAACAACCAGTCTCACTTCTCTATTTGCCAGCAACAACACAAGCATCTCTACGAACTACAACAACCTACCACCTCCCTCCTCACGATCGCTCTTCTCGGTGCTGTTGCTGGGCTTTCTCTGCTGGGTAGCAAAAGGTGAATTGAGATCATGTAGCCATGTCTGGCAAGCGTGACGACCGTTTTGTGACCACCTCGATCTCGACGTCTCGCATTGCTTTACTAGAGAAAGCCCTCGCCTTGCCTGGCCAAACACATCAACTTGAGGCTTCTTAAGATGACCCAACTATGTAATAATAATATTACTTATTTATCCGATTTTTTGCTGTTTTAAGCGAAAGCAAAACATCTCAAAGTTTTAAATAGAAGTTGTATCAAATCATTTTGGATGCTTTGCCGTCGACTTACTGGTAGGTGTTTACTTTGCATGTTATCCTATTTATCCGGCCAAACAATGGAAATAAAGAGGGCAGTGCTGAGCGTCAACAGAGAGGGAATGACGTCAGCCTGCGTGAGCCATCACGAGCCTGCATTTCACACGCTTGAGACAAAAACGTCTGGCTCGGTGACATATTCAGCGCGCTAAGCTCGCTCTCGATTGACAAGCAACAGTCCTGCGAAAGCTGTAGCTTGCACGCTCAAACAAGGCCCTCCAAACTGATCACCTACGGTGATCGAAATATGGATCCCATTTGGGCGAAAAGATTCAACGGACACCTTGCTCATAATAAGGCAAATATGAATCTTGAGTCTGCATGGGATTGGAACTAAGATTCCTGCTCTTGTAAGCGGACTTGTTCGCCATCTGACTTCACAACCGCACAACATTTGTTCTCTGCGTGTTCTATCATCTGGTAATGCAGCTTTGAATCATAACAAAATCAAGTCAAAAGTGGAATTCAAATTGGTGCGAGGCGTTGCACGACGGTTGAGAAGGGCAGCGTCACCGTCCCATCCCAAAATAACACACGAAACCATCACTCCTTGTGTTTGAAGATCGGAATTTGACTTCCGTTTTGACTCCCGGTAGTCCTTTTCCTTCTTCTTCTTCTTCCCTCTAGCGCTCACACGCAGTTCCGCTTGCACAGCACAAGCAAACACGCAGCCATTTGCACACAAGCTGACGCTTTGTAACGAAGACCACAGGCACACAAGCGCACGCGTCACCTCACACAGACTCGCGCTTGTGCTAGTACAACAACAGCAACAGCAAAGTAGTTGAGATGCACAACGTCAAGCGGCCGCTGCCGCTCTTCCTCGGCGCCGCCGGCGCGAGCATGAGCAGCTACTTGTACATGGGCGACGATGCTACCAACTCGGCAACCACAAGTCTGCAAACAAGCCCCGCAACAGCAACAAGTGCGATCGTCCCAGTCTCTCCTTCGTCACAGGCGCGCAGCAAGCGACCGCACAAGGAACAAGAAAAACAACAGCAACAGCCCAAGGCGCTATCGAAGAAGGAACTCGGTCTGGACCAGAGCCTCGCGCGCGACGTTGCGTGCTGGATCTCGTCTGCGAGCGTCTACGCGACTCGCCAGGCGTTCAACGCGTCCGCACAGCGTCAGCAAAGCAAGCCGCACACCAAGTCAACAACAACAAACGCAACAAGCGCTGCGCAACTCATCCTGGCGTCCAACAACCCGCCTTCAGCAAGTAGCAGCACAAGTAGCAGCACAAGTACCAACAGCAACGTGTACCACAACCTGTTCGGCTGGCTCCAAGAGATCACGCCCACTGCCCACTGGGATCCACAACAAGTGATCCAGAGCTCGAGCTTCACGATGCTGCTCAATTTGGTATCAGGCAGTGGTAGTACCAACACCACCTCTGGTACCAATACCAACAGCACCGGCCAGCTGGTACTTCATGAAGACCTGGAGCAAGAGCTCTTCCGAGCTGTGGGCGCGCTCGCGACCAACGCACAGTGCGCGCGGGCGATCGCCGAGCGCGCCACTCGCTACGGGAAGCTCGCGCTGCTCAACCTGGCGCACGCCCACGAGGACGACCCACGCGTGGGCGCTGCTTTACACAAGCTCGTGGTACTGGACGACGCCTCGGGCTGCAGCTTTGGGCCAGCGAACCTCGTATCGCTCATGTCGCTCGCTGTCGCACGTGACATCCCGGATGAGTACCTGGAGTTCGCGCTCTGGGCCATGAGCAAGGCCGCGTCGCCGCACTCGGTCGCACCAAAGTACGAGTGGCGCAAGAAGCTCTTCGGCGACGACGCAACCGCCAAGACCAGACGCAAGTTGCTGACCAACGACACGCTCTGGACAGCGCTGCTGACGATCGCGGACCAGCGCTCCGAGGGCGTCCAGCTCCAGGCTGCGAGGCTGCTGAATGAACTAAGCGACGACCCGCTCATCGGCGAGAAGATGCGGTATCATGAGGCCAGCACCGAGGTGCTCATGCAGTGGATGGTGAGCAGCAAGATCCCTCTTGTGTGCACGGCATTGGAGATCGTCGCCAAGGTCGCGCAACAAGACGAGCAAGTGCGCACGATGCTGCTCGACATGGGCATGCTCGACGTGCTGCGCATGCGCATTCTGGATGCCGGCGGCAACCGCGACTGCCGTATGACGGCCAAGCTGCTTCACGCCGTGCACTGTATCGCCGAGCCAGTGGCCAATAGCTCCTCCACTGCCACGACAGTGTTTGCTTTGGACCAAGACGCGCTGTCGTTCCTGAACGAGGACGATGACGACGAGGACCACCACCCGCTACACCACGACGACTTTGTCGCGCCACGCTCGGTGAACAGGCCGAGTCAGTATGTGGACGGCTGGATCGAGCTCTTCACGGCGTTTCTCAAGTCGGACGACGAGCGCGTGCGCGACCAGGCGGCCCTCTGCCTCCAGCAGATCGCGGAGAAGGGTGCGCACAGCCAACAGAGTAAGCAGGAGTGGCTCATCGCGATCCTAGACGCTGTGCTGAGCCAAGTGCCACTCGAGATCGCGCGCGCGTCCACAAGTGTTCGTGAGGCCAGGTCCCGCACGCGGCCGATAGCAGGCTACGCAGCTGAGGGCGCCAAGTACGAGGCGGCCCACGCGAAAGCCTTGCGAGCTCTCGCATTCGTGCTCGGCCGGAAGGAGTGTCAGCAAGAGCTTGTGCGCCTTGGGGGCCTCGAGCTGCTCAAACTGCTCATGAAGTCCGAGAATCCGCTCGTGCAGCGCGAGACCGCTCGTGTGCTCGCGAACCTGTTTAGCTGTGACGACATGCATGACGGCGTGCTCCAGTTCGCACTAAGTGACGATGAGATGACTCAGGTGCTCGAGACCTGGACCCAGTCGCCAGACATTCAGCTCCAGTCATTGGCGCACCGTGCGCGGTCGAACCGCAGGTACCAGAGCAGTACCACCAGCAACAGCGTGAAGGCGAATGGAAGCAAGCGGAGGACGGAGAGAGCGGTCGGTAAAGGCGACGGCGTCAAGTATCTCGATGGCGTACATCCGCTGCACTTTTCGTCCACGCCCGACGAGTTTAGTAGTAACAGTATCAACCGCTCGGTTGAGACGAGCGGCTCGGAGCAGTACGACGTGGACGTGGTGTTCCTCCATGGCCTGCTAGGCTGTCCGTACGAAACATGGATGTGTGGCGAGGACGAGAGCACGGTCTGGGCGCACAAGTGGCTGCTGGACGACCTCAAGCGCGAGGGCCGCAACCCGCGCGTGCTTTCGATCGGCTACGACTCGCAGCTGCTCTCGTCCGACTCGGTCTGGCGCATCATGGGCTTCCAGTGCACGAGCGAAGAGATCACCACCAAACTCCAGGCTGCGCGAGTCGGTGGCGGCGGTGGTGAGGCTGGTCGGCCCGTCATCTTTGTGACCCATAGCCTCGGCGGTGTGTTGCTCAAGCAGATCCTGCACGACTCAGCCACAGCCAGTGATGCTAATGTCTCGGACAACCACCCGGGCTCGAACGGCAGTCGACTGGTGGACAATGTCGCTGGCGTGATGTTCTATGGCGTGCCGCACCACGGCAGCCCCGTGGCGCAGACGATCCGCGCGTTCCGGCCCAGGAGCCTGGGCATCGACCAGCACCCAGTGACCGAGCACCTGCACGGCACGCCGCACTCAGAGATGCTCAACGACTGGTGCGCCAAGCTCTTCGCGGAGAAGGGCATCGCGACCTTAAGTATCGGTGAGACGTTGCCGTGCCGCCTACCGGTTATTGGCTTTGAGACGCTCGTGGTGCCACCAGAGTCGGCGAACCCGGGCTTTGGCGAGTTCGTGAGCGTCGAGAACGCGACCCACATGAGTGTGTGCAAGCCGAGCTCCCAGGAGGATGTGCGGTACACGCTCGCAAAGGACTTCATCACCAAGCACGCGCCTTTGAGAACCAACGTCTTCGTGGACAACACAGAGGATGGTGATGTATTGTAGAGTAGGAGAATGTGTATTTAGCCTAATGTTAAGCGAATGAATGAAGAACGTACCATAGCAACACATACATCAGCAGAAAGCTGGATACTGTCAGCTAGCGCGTGCTAGAAGAGCCACTCCATGATCTCCAGATTGCAGGGTTTCGGCTCTCTGAACACCACCAACTCGCCGTCCCACTTCCACACGTGGTCATTCGCCTTTACT
>JAASGT010000873.1:0-14611 GCA_023334315.1 Globisporangium alternatum
GGAGGCAAAGGAGAAGCTACTGGAAGAGCTACAAGAACTGGAGGCCCGTGCCGCGGTGCTCCGTGAAGCAGCCGGCATCGAGGACCCGCGCGAGGTGGAGCAGAAGCTCACGCTCAATGCCGACCTGCGCGAGGCGATCCTGCAGCAAGACTTGATCATCGCCAACTCGCAGTCGGCCTTTGCAGGGTACATGGTGCGTTTGTATATATGTGGATGATGGTGTTTACTACCCAATAGTTCATTGACTGACACTCTCGTTCTGTTGGTCGTCTGTGAACTCAGAATGCGCGATCCACGAGCCCTCTGGAGACGTACATCCACCTGACGCAGGACTGGAACCAGCGGCGCACCGTGTTGTTGGGTATGAAAGACCGCAAGATCCGCGACGCGAACCGTTTTCTCATCGAGCGCACACGGCACCTGAACCCGTTCAAGGCGTCGTGCGAGTCGTCGCAGTTCGAATCTGCGGAGGGCGACCTGTGCACGATCAAGATCGACGTGACGCCATTCGAGGGTGTGACGAGCGTGCGCCAGGTCTTTGACGCGCTCCAGTTCTACTTGGTGAATCTCGAGATCACGCTCTCCGAGATGTCGGGCAACGTCACGATCCGCGAGAACGACGAAAATATGGACAAGGCCGTGCTGCACCACCGCCTGGTGACTGCCGAGCCCTCGGGTCTGCTCCTGGAGAAGAACGTCGTGCTCTTTATTGACCAGTCGGACTTTGACGACCCCAGTGTGGCCCCCGAGGATCACTGGGCTATCGCCGTGGGTGACTTTGTGGACCAGGATGACCTGTACCCGTACTGCCCCCTGCAGAGAGTGCGCAAGGACGCCACCATGGCCATGAAGCTCTCGGCCCACCGGCGGCCACGGCAGCGAAGCAACAATGGCTCGATGATGACTTCTGCTGTGGACACTAAGTCGGCAATGACACATAAAGATGACGACATGGAGCTCGTGGTCGTGCTCACGAGATGGTACCTCTCGCGGCTGCGGCGGCCGGCCTTCGACGTGCCAAAGGAGCTCTTCCACGCGGTCGCGAACGACCAGGGTAGCGGCGTCGACGTGATGCTGCGCAGCATGCTCCAGGGCATTTTTCCAGCGGCGGGGTCGTGGCCAACGAGCTGAGTCCGAGCTGAGTCCGAGCTGTGCAATAGCTCACTTTTGGTGCTGTCTGGTAATTGAAGGAAGTAGTGGAGTAGAGAGAGAGGACAGGCAGCACGCACCCAGGCAGGAAGCCTCATCTGGTTTCAACGTCGACTTTTCTTGTTTCAGTATGTCGTCAAATCACGCTTATATCGACGTATCACTGAACAAATTAACATCTTTGTATACTTAGTGAACTAAGTATACACATGTACTTTTGTCGTCTTTCAAACGCCAGTTGTTCTTAGGCATCGTCAGCGCCATGACGCTCGAGCGTCGGCGCGCGAGCTCGACGAAGCAGCCTCGCCATCAGCGCAATCGCGAATCCGCCGCCAGCAGATGCCCACGTACGACGCACGCGCCACCACTCGCACATCCATCGCAGCCACTACTAGTAGCAGCAGCGCCATTGCTCCCGTCACTTCGCGCTTCTCCGATGATGCAGCTCCTCCATATGGAGCACCAGCGACACGCGTGCGCTGATGAAGATGAGGACGAAAGCAGCTACAGCAGCAACAGTAGCAGCGGCCGCGAGGGCGCTAGCACAGGCTCCATAGCTGCACCACAGACCCAGTCGTCGTCATCCAAATCGCGCGTCCCACGCGCGACCCGAGCGCATCGCACAGCGACGGCGACGCTCGCCCATGCAGCGGAGAGCACGACGAAGAGTTACAAGCCCCGCAAAGCCACGCATGTCGTGCGCAAAGTCAGTTGCCTTTTGTGATAGAAGAGCTATTGTATGTTGTGTCGTGGCTGAGTGTCTGAGTGCTGTCTCTGTCTGTGTGTATAGGAAGAAAAGGAAGAATTGGAGAAGCAGCTGGAGATCCTGCAGGCGGAGCTCCTGGGGCTCAAGTACCGCGCTCTGTATCCCGAAATGAGCTCCACTACCAGTAGCTCCAATGGCAGCAGCTGTACCAATAGTAGTAACACACCGAGCCCGCTGAACCCGGGCTTCACGGGCGACGTGCTGCGCGACGCGATCAAGATCCAGCAGCTCTCGCTCGCGAGCGTCCAGGCCATCATCTCCAACTACGTGCGCCAGCATAAGGTGAGCCCGATCCAGACGCCAATCCGCCTCACGAGCGATCAAGTGGCTCGAAAGCAGACACTCCAGGCTTTGAAGGATGGTAAGCTCGCTGAAGCCAGGCGGTTCCTCGCTGAGCGCACGCGTGGGCTGGACATGACGAAGCAGTTCTCGGAGGAGGAGCGCTTCGAGACGGACGAGGGCGACTACTGCGTGTTGCAGTTCGACATCACGCCGCTTCCGAAGGCCCGGAGCGTCAAGGAGCTCTTCGACGTGCTCTTCTTTTTCATTTTCAACGTGGAGATCAAGATCACAGAGGCGCTCGGGGGCATCACAATCCGTGAGGACGACGAGAGCGGTGACAAGAGCATTGCGCACCACCGGCTTGTGTCACGGAACCAGCAGGGCGTGCTCACGGAAGTCAGCACGGTGCACTTTTCGGACTTTAGCGCCACGACCGGGGACCTGGGCAGCGGCATGATCGTCGCGGACTTTGTCGACGACGACCCGCTGTACCCATACCGGCCTTCGGAGCGCGTGCGGCACGACTTGTCAGCAGTGTTGACGATCACCCCCGAGCGGAGACGCGTGACGAACAGACAGGACGCGAATGGCCCCGACGAAGAGGAAATCGTCGTGGTGCTCACGCGGTGGTCCATGCTCAAGCAGCACAATCCAGCGTTCTTCATTGACGAGGACGCGCTTTCGGTGATGAGAGGGACGCTCGGTAGCTGGACCGACGAAATGTTCAAGGCTGTAAGGGAGCGCGCCGCTGGGCAATAGATTAATGGAAACCAAAGCTGCACTTTGATACGAAGATGGATGGATGGATTGGCGTATCTTGCCCAGGCGGCGTGTCGTTTCGTGGGGTCGAGTAGGACCTCAATCCACTCGGCGCCTGATGAAGATTTGCCTGGGGAAGGTGGGAACGGCTCTCAATGGTCGCGGAGATTTCTGTTTCGTCAACTGCAGGGTTGTCAGCCCCATGCCTGGGACATGCTCAGATTGAGCTCCCCTTGTACTGACAGACTGAAGGGTCCCAGTGAGACGGGTTTTCTCTGTTCTGCTCGTCGTGATGCAGATAAACAGCAAATGCGCATGGGCGCGGGCAATTGGGACGGACCTCCTTCCTCTAGGCGACCTGCATGGACTTCGCAGTCCACGATTCAGAATGCTGCCTGCCTGACTGGCCGTGGATGGTTGTACTCGACCCGAATGTTGTTTATCACGCCATGAAGCTCATCGCGCATCAAAAAAGGCTCAACCTACACTTTTTAGCGTAAACATCGCTCGTGAATGACGCAGGTAACTCTCGTCTTGCTTCCACGCGTAATGTACGATGCTCTTTATATTTGCGCCTTCGTTGCTCTTACTTTCAGATAATTAACTACATCTAAGTGCTAAGTCCGCATTGATTTAATATATCCGAAAAACTCAGTGCCGCTTCGTCAAGTTCAGTCCACTCATCACCCAACACCTGCGACTCGGCTCAAATCTACTGTAAAAGCTACCTTTTGAGCTACAAAAGGTAGCTTTTGAGACCCTTTTAAGCCAACCCGAGCGAATTGACGTTCTCAAAAATGCTTCCGTCATCCCGTAAGCCTACGCGCGCTGTTTACGCCACGCAGGACGGAGAAAGTCCTGTTGGCCCGGCCAACGAAATCCCCATAGCCACACCGTTCTAGCTCGAGCATTCACCGATCTCGACTTGTATCTCCGTGGCGCTCATGCTGGATCTTCCGATCTCGCCGTTCCTCGTGCCAGCGCAGCTTTCGTGCGGGGCGTCCACACCCGTCTCTTCCTCAACCTCATCCTCCTTCGCCACGGCCTCGCCATTCAACAGCTTCCCAGGCGCCATGCAAGACGCCAGCGCGCAGGACTACGGCGCCGTCTTCTGTTCGCCGCCGCGCCAGTCGTTCCAGCTGCTGTTGCGCGGCGGCGAGGACCCGGTGCTCAAGGACGAGTTCGAGCTCTTGCTGCCGCCGCGCCGCACGTCCAGTCGAGTCAGCAGCAATAGCAGCAGCAGTGCGTCCCAGACTGGACTGCCGCCTCGGTCAGCGAGCACAGCTGTAGCCTCAGTCAAACAGCAGCGCGCCACGCGAGGTGTGAAGGCGCGAGGCGCAGCTACAGGTCCACTGCAGCCCAAGAAGCGGCCGAAGCGCAAGGCGTCGTACCTGGCGCGCAAGGAGGAGAAGGAGGCGCTGCTCAAGCACCTCGAGGAGCTTCAGAGCCAGCTCAACACGCTCAAGTACCAGGCAGTCGTGCACGGCGGCTACCGCGCGCAGACCCAGTCGCGCAAGCGGCTTACCAAAAACATCCTGACCGAGGCTGTGCAGAATCACCAGCTCGCGGTCGCCGGACTCCAGGCCATGCTCTCCAACTACTCGGTTCGTATATACATACATACCACGCTTGACCTGTCCTCCTCTGGATGTCAGTATCCCATTAACCGTATGACTGGGACTCTCTTATCGTAGAGCCATCAAGAGCACAGCCCCATTGAGACGACGATCTGCCTGGGTCTGGACATGGACGCGCGCCGCGAGGCGCTGCTGCAGCTCAAGGGCCCCAAGCTGCGCGAGGCCGAGCGGTACATCGCCGAGCGCAGCCGCGGCATGAACGAGCTCAAGACGTATTCGGAGGAGGAGCGCTTCGAGACACCCAGCGGGGACTTTTGCTCGCTGCGCTTCGACATCATCCCGATCAGGGGCGCGCGGTCCGTGCGCGCCGTGTTCGACGCCATGCTCTTCTACATCAGCAACATCGAGATCTCGATCTCCGAGACACTCGGTCACATCACGATCCGCGAGGACGATGACAGCAGTGACGCGAGCATCTCGCACCACCGGCTCGTCACGCGCGTTGGCGCGTCCATCCAGAGCGAGTCCAACACGGTGCTCTTCTCCGAGTTCACCGAGAACGCTGACAATGGCCAAGCGGCCGGTACCAATGATGACGATGAAGCTGGTGGCGATGTCCGTGAAAACGGTTTTGGCATCATCGCGAGCGACTTTGTCGACGACGACGAGCTGTACCCGTACCGGCCGCTCGAGCGCGTCCGACGTGACGTGTCGGCCATGATGACGGTCACGCCACATATCCTGACGGCCAAAAAGAAGACGAAGAAGTCCAGCAGTCCACGCAGGAAGGACGCGGAGACCAGCAGCTACAACGGCACGAGCAGCAGTGACCACGAGATCTACGACGACGAGGACGACGATGAGAATGAAGAGAAGGGTGGAGAGGGCGACGAAGAGCTCATTGTGGTAATGAAGCGCTGGTCGCTCGCCAAGCTCCACAAACCGGCCCACCTGCGGATCCCGACCGCGACGCTCCAGGAGCTGCGCGACAGCTACGGCCGCTGGAGCGACGAGATGGTCAAGAGCATTCGCGAGACGCTGCAGAGCCCCAACTTTGGCGGCGGTGGGGAGAGAAATAGCAGCAGTACACAGCAACAGAGTTTGTATGCCCCGCTGACGTTATAGAGACTTGTGGTAATGATCACATTCGATAAAATAATATTTGCCCATTTGTAATTGAGACCAAAGTCAATATTTACAGTAGAAATATCAAGTTTTAGTGCACACTTCCAGCACAAAGGGGAATAATGGCGCGGCTGCAGAGAGGAGACCGCGGCGTCGCTGCAGCAGCTCAAGACGCGCACTCGAGTGGCTCGCAGAGCGGCTCGGACGGCGAGCAATGTGCAAATGCGACACCCCCGCCAGGTCGCAAGCGCAAGCGGAAGGCGACGTACCACGTCCGACGAGTGCGTCCATTGAACTCACAACTTGATGGTTGCTCAACAGCCACAATCAGCAGTAGGACTGACGCTATGTGTGTGTCTGTGTATGTTACCTGTTTACTGCACACATAGGACGAGATCGACGTTCTGCAGAGGCGCGTGGCTGACCTGGAGCACGAGCTCCGCGCGCTCAAGTACCAGGCGCTCGTCCAGAAGACGTCACCTTCAACTGGGGATCCTAGTACAAACACACCCACAAGCACACTCGCGAAGGAGAGCTATACCAAGCACTTCCTGCGCGACGCACTCCAGAGCCAGCAGTTTGCGCTCGCGGGGCTCCAGGCGCTCGTCTCGAATTACTCGGTGCGCCATTGAAACTCAGCTCGTGAACCAGCCTTGCTTGTCTACTAACCCGCTGCTTTATCATAATGTACAGTGCCTGCAAGAGCTCAGCCCAATTCACACGCCCATCCGCCTCGGCCACGAGCCGCAGCAACGCCAACAAACACTCGTGGCGGTCCGCGAGCGCGTACTTAATGAGGCGAAGCGGTTCCTGGCCGAGCGCAGCCAGGGCCTTGACGTCTTCAAGGTCTTCACCGAGCAGGAGCGGTACGAAACGACGGACGGCGACTACTGCGCTCTGGGCTTCGACATCGTGCCGCTAGGTGCGAGCTGTGGCCGGAGCGCCAAGCACGTGTTCGACGCGCTCTTCTTCCAGATCCGCAACATCGAGATCTCGTTTTCCGAGATGATGGGCCACATCGTGATCCGCGAGAACGACGACTCGGGCGACGCGTGGCTCTCGCAGCACCGGCTCGTTACGGCCATCACCAAAGACGTCGTCATCGAGACGAACGCGGTTGTCTTTGCGGACTTTGAGCCAGAGCGAGAGAGTGAGGGCGGCAGGGAGTTTGGGATCATCGTGCTCGAGTGGGTCGACGACGACGCGCTGTATCCGTACCGTCCCAGCGAGCGCGTGCGGCGCGACACGTCGTGTATCTTCACAGTCCAAGTGTGTTCTCGCAAGCAGTGGCAGCGAGTACCAGAGAGTGACTGTATGAAGCGAGCTGATAACGGCGATGAGAGACTAGCAGGAGGTGAAGAAAGGGAGGGAGAGGATGCGGACGAGACGAGTGTCGTGCTCATACGCTGGTCGCAGACCAAGCTGCACAGGACGCCCGTGCAGCACGATGTGCGCGTGGTACAGGAGATGCGCGCGAGCATCGGCACGTGGGGCGACCGCATGGTGCAGGCCATGTACGAGAGCGCGCACAGCAGCCCCGTTACGAGTGCCTCCGCTACTGCTGCTAATGCGACACCAGGCGTCTGAGCGCAAGTGCATGCAACCAAAGGTGCGCGGGGATTTTTCTATTCAATGAGCAGATTTTCGAGTACGAGCTGGCTGGCTCAGTTCTACACGACTTCCACAGGCCCGCGCTTGGTTGCTGGCACGGCTGGATCTGGGAATCACGAATACACGATGTTTCGCACGGCCTCGAGCGTTGCGACTCCCCAGCTCTCGACGCTCGCATACAGCTCGTGCATCTCGTGCGACGGGACGGGCAGGTCCGTGTGACGCAGGTTGAGCAACGCCGTGCGCGTCATCACCACCACGAGCTCCTCGTCTTCATCACTCCCCGCTTTCTTCCGTGGCTCGAGCGACACTTTGACCGCCTCTGTTACGTCGTGACGGAGCCGCGTCGCGGGCGAGTACGGGTACAGCTCGTCGCCATCGATCGAGTCCACGACGATTATCCCGAACTCGCTATTTGCAGCACTAGCTTCGTAGTAATTGCAGAACATGGCGGCGTTGAGCTCCACCTGGACGTCCTCGCGCATGTGCGAGATGAAGCGATTCTGCGAGACGCCCTGCACGCAGACGCCGTCATCCTCACGGATTGTGATGTCGCCCGGCAGCTCCGAGATGCTGATCTCCATGTTGAAAAGTAGAAGAGCAGTGCGTCGAAGACCTGTCTTGGGCTCTCGACGCCCTCGAACGGGATCACAGCGAGCCGCAGTGCACACAGGTCGCCAGCGGGGTTCACGAACCGCGAGTCGTCGGAGAACGGCACGCTCGAATCCAAATAGTGCGTGCGCTCGGCGATGTATTGTTGTGCGCTCTAGAGCTTTGTGTGCTTCATGGCCAGCAGCGTGGCATCCCGCTCGCGCCAGTCCTTGCCCAAGTGGATGTGCAACTGGAATGGGAGCTGCTGATGGGTGCTCTATGATACATACAGATACAGACATAGTGAGTCAGCACGTTAAAATGTCCTCCTAATGTGGACACTAACAAATCGAGCTACTAGTGGGATACTTGGACATGTACGTTCGTACCACGTGTTCGCCTAGAGCCGACTGGATCCTCGCAACTGAGAGCTGCAGCTGCTGCACCGCGTCACGCATGACGGTGTTCTCGTTGCGCGATTGCGACGACGTCGTAGGGAGCGAGCTTGGCCGACTGCTCAGTGCGTCGACTTGCGCTTGCAAGAGCTGTAGCTGCCACTGCAGCGCTGCCTTCTATCCCTAATGAAGTGTACGGCAGAGTGCCGTGGCATCAACATTTATTGACGAGTGAAAACGAGAGAGAGCGTGAGAGCCCTTAGTGTCTACCTTGCGCAAGTAGAACGTGGGAACACGCGTCTGCTGCTTACGAACGCGCTTCGTCTTGCCAACACGAGGTTTCTTGGCGCCATCGTGCTGTTGCGCTTGAGCAGGCGCGGCCATCGTGGAATGCAGCATGGTGGTGGTGTTTATTGGCGCTGCTTTCTAAGCGAGTACACCTGTATCCGGTTTCATTTTCAGTGTTTAGTTGTCACCTGTTAAGCGGGCTGGTCATCGCTTAACGTCGCTTGTCTGTGGCGGCATATTCGCTGCTAATGTGCTTCTCGTACGCTGCGCTGGTCCGAGTCTCCGCCGGTAGCAGCAGCAGCAGATACAGCTGCAGCGATCGGTGCACCGCCATGACCGCCGCGCTCTCGCTCATGTTTACTTGGTTGCGCACACCAAATTGTTTATATCGACCTGAAAAAAGTCTCAAAAAACCTTTCTAAATTCGCTAACTCTGCTTCCAGTACTCTACTCACTGTCGAAATGTATTCCCATACCCTCCTTACTTTGCTACATCCGCTTATCATGTATGTCCTCTCAATCTGCTGTTGAGAAAGCCAAGAGCACACAGAACTGTGCGTGATTCATGGCCGCGAGCGACCTGCACGCGCAGCTACAGCAGCTGCTGAGTCGCAGCGCTGTTCCTATGGCATCTCAGACAGATCATCGAGCGACCACAGACACCAACACGGTGTCCAATGAGCTCCACGCGGCGCTGCAGGCTCTGCTGCGCGAGCACAGAGGCGACGGTGATTACGCTGGTTCCCTGTCTTTTGGCCATGATGATGGCTCTGTTACTACAACTGAGCTCTTCAGCAACAGCAGCGTGTCTGACCAAGAGAGAGCTCAACATGTCCAGCAGTCGGCGCCTGTGACAGCGAAGCGTCCACGACAGACAGGAGGCTCTCGTACGTACTACATGCGCAAGGTGCGTTCTCATACCTTGTCGTTGTTTCATTGTGCTGGGCTGCTCTGCTAGGATGTCTAACTGATGCGGACTATTATGAACACTGTAGGAAGAGAAGACGAGTCTCCAGTTTCAGATGCAGCTGCTGCAGGCGCAAGTGGCGTACTTACAGAGCGAGAACCAGTTCCTGAGCAGCCATCCGCACCTGAGGCTCTTCATACGCGACCCTGCGCTGCTGAACAAGCAGGCGGTCAATGAGGCGATGCTAGAGACCGTCCAGAGCCAGCAGCTCGCGTTCGCAGGTCTCCAGTCCGCCTACAACAAGCACGTGGTGCGTACTTGGCGCACCCTAGTGAACCATTGGCTGTGCTATCTATCGAGGTGCTAAACCTCCGTCCGTGTTTCTGTCATAGAGCACTGAGAGTCCATTACCGTTCCGGTCATGCATTCGCCTAGGCAAGAACTGGCACGAGCGTGACGCCACGCTGCTAGCCATGAAGGACCGTAAACTGCAGAGCGCGCAGCTGTACTTGGCTGAGCGCACGCGGTTTCTGGATCTGTGTGTGCCATTCACTGAGTCCTCGCGCTTCGTGACGCCCGAGGGCAACCTCAGTTCACTCCGCTTCGACATCGTGCTCTTCGAAGGCGTGAAGAGCGTCAAGCAGGTCTTCGACGCGCTGCTCTTCTACTTCTTCAACATGGAGATCAGCGTCTCGGAGATGCTGGGCGACATCACGATCCGCGAGGAAGACGACATTCGACAGCAGGGCATCTCACAGAGTCGCCTCATCTCCAACGTGCGTGAGGACGTCCAGGTCGAGATCAACTCGATCATATTCTGCAAGCTTTATGAGTCCAGCGAGGTGGCTAGTGGTGGGGACTTTGGGGTCGTCGTGGCCGATTCGATTACCGACGACGCGCTGTACCCGTACTCGCCAGCGACGCGGCTGCGTAATGACATCACGGCCGCCGTGACGCTGTCATTAGAGCCACGCAAGAGACGGAATCCGGTCACTCGGATCGAAGAAGACCCGGAGTTCATTGTCGTCATGAAACGGACGTGCATGCAGAGTCTGCTTCACACGGAGCTTCCTTTCTCAGACAAGGAGATGGAGGGCTTCCGCGAGAACTTTGACGGCTGGGCCAACACGATGATCACGAGCATGCGGAATACTCTATATTCCAGTCAACACGCCTCGACAGTGTTCAGTTAGCCATGGTGGCAGGGTGATGATATTCGTGGCGAACAATGGACCTGTATAACGGCAACCTACTTACACGGGTACTCTACTGCTCGGTGGCAGACCCACGAACTCTCGTGTCTTGGTGAGCATGACGTCGATGGACGTGCCGACACTCTCGTGTAAGTCCTGCATGACGTGCGATGGGAACTCCAAGTCCGTCCGACGCAACTTGAGTAGACAGACCCGCGTGAGCATTACGACGAGCTCCTCCTCTTTGTCCGTGGGCTCTTCCTGTCCATTCATTTTCTTCCTGGGTTCGTGAGTGATAGCCAGCACAGCCGTCACGTCCTGTCGTAGGCGATCAGCCGGCGCATACGGGAAGAGCGCGTCGTTGTCGATGGACTCGCCCGTGATGACTCCAAACGCACGCTCACCTGCGTCAGTGGCTTCGTGGAAGGCTGAGAACCTCGCGGCGTTCATCTCGATCTGAACGCCGCTGTCCTCGAGCGTGGACACGAAGCGGTTCTGCGAGACGCCGTGGCTCAACCGGTGGTTATCGTCGCTGTCGACGTTCTCGCGGATCATGATTTGCCCGAGCAACTCCGAGATACTGATCTCCATGTTGAAGAAATAGTCCTGGAGTGCGTCGTACACTGGCCTCGCGCTCGTAAGGCCCTCGAACGGCGTGATGTCGACGTGCATGACGCAATAGTCGCCACTTGGGGTCATGAAGCGAGACGTCTCGGCAAATGGCGCTGCTGGATCGAGGAACTTGGTGCGCTCTCGTAGATATTGAAGGGAATCGCGCAGTTTCGCGTCTTTCATGGTCAAGAGCGTGTTCTGGCGCTCGTCCCAATCGCTGCCCAGGCAGATGCGAGTCTCGAATGGGAGGCCGGCTCGTGTGGTCTGCAGCAAGGTGAATGAGGTCAGTGTAACGTAATGCAGTATGCTTGGATTGAGCATGGCGGACAAGACGTACAGTGTGGGCAGCCAAGGCCGAGTGGATGCCTGCAAACAGGAGCTCGTGGTCGTGAATCGCTCGTCGCAGGAACGCATTTGTGAGCTCTTGGTACGAAAGGCTGACGTTCGGGTAGTTGGAGGACCGAGTGGGTCCCACACAGCCCCGCAGAGCTCTCAGTGAGTCCACGCGAGCTTGCAAGAGCTCTACCTGCTGCTTAAGAGCTGCTCGCTTTTCCTACGACGGTCCGTTGTCAGTTAGTACCCGAATGCATCGCGAGATATCGAAACACACGCGTTCATTCTTAACCAGTATCCCACCTTCTTGCGCACGTATGCGCTCTGCGCTCGCGATCGAGTGGTCGCATCCATCGCCTGTGCGTCCAGTGCGCGTGTGTGTGCAGGGGGACTAAGTGGCAGATACGGAGCTTCTTGCTGACTGGGGCTGAGCGTCCACTTAGATAACGCAGTACGACTGAGCTCGCGCGATGAGAGGTCCATCAGTTTGCTTGAACTGGATTCGTGACCATCACTCATGGCTTCCGCGCTAAATGTTTGCGTACAAACGATACGGATTTTATTGGGCGCGTTCTTTTTAGTGTACAATCTAGTATAAGAAAAAGGGGAGTTAACTATTCGTTGCGGAGTTACAAAGTCTTCAAAGTGCACTTGGTGTTTATATTGCAAATGTAAGCAAACTGTGTTAATACTGAAACCCAGTCATATTTTTCGGTAGTGGCTGTTGACACGTTCTAAAAGTGGCTGTTGACACGGACAGTATCAGGTTGGGATTTATCGGTGAAGTATTGGAACTCAGTCACGATCAAATTCGTCGCACTCAATATCAAGACCCTGTCAAATATGATATCAACAGAAATATGTTTTGGTGAGGGTATTGTTGTTGAGTGAAAATGGCGCCAAAAACGGCGGCAAAGAACCCGCTCGCTGCAAGAGAGCTGCTCGCATCCAATCGCTTCAGCAAGCCATCCGCATCCAGTCATTATAAAAGAGCTGCTTTTCATCACTCTTGCGGCCACGGCATACTCGTCATCACTACCGAAGATGTCAAGAGCCAAGCACTCGACAGAAGCCATCCAGCGCGTTCTGGACGCGGCGCGTGACGGCGTCGACTGGGTCATCGTCGCCGCCCACAATGGTATCAACAAACGCACTGCTTGGGGCTGGGTCGCCCACGCGCACAACACCGGGAGCTGGACGGCGCCCTCGCCTAGCCGCAGCAGGTTTCACCATCGCAAGATCACGGACGCGCACGTCGACTTCCTCGCGGACCAGCTTGCGGGCAACTGCAACCTGACGCTGAAATAGATAGTGGGCCTTCTCGAAGACGAGTACCACATCAGCATGTGCGTCGAGACCTCCGCCGCGCGCTCAATGGCGTGTGCTTCACGATCAAGAAGACCCATCGCGACAGCGACTACCGCAATTCACCAATAAACAAGGACAAGCATCGTCAGTATGTGATTGATCTTTATTCCCATATTGGTTGTGGAAAAAGGTCTTTTACATGGACGAAACTAACTTTAGCTTGTGGTGTGCGCGCTCCTACGGATGGAGCAAGTCAAACGAGCGAGCCGTCGAGAACAACACGACGGGCAAAAGCGAGAACATCCACATGATCGCGTAAGTCTCCGATCACGGCTTGGAGTACTCGAAATCGTGCTTTGGCTCGTTCACAGCGGTCAAGTGCAACGCGTTCGTCGAGCACCTGTTGCACTACACCGGACGGCCTCACGATCTCGCTGAGGTCGTGCTTGTTGTCTATAACGCTCCGTGCCACACCAACGTTGAGGAGGTCACGGCGGACGACGAGTTCGCCGCGGTTAGTATCATCAAGCTAGATCCGTACTCACCGATGTTGAATCCTATAGAGAACGTGTTCTCTACCTGCAAGAGCGCTGCGAAGCGCTTTCTTGCGCGTAATCGAAAGGCGATCAAGCGTGTAACGGGGCACGTCAACGCTCGCGTTATGCGGCACAGTACACAGAGTGAGGAAGTGTGTGTGGATGCCTCCTCTCAAGGACTTGTGTGTTGCGTGTGTTGCCTGCTTTCTGCAGTGCAACTTGATACGCTGACTGGCTCCCTTGAGCACAATCTGAAGGGCCTTAGAACTGAGTCTTTAAAGGCAAAAATCAAACTGTTTATTTGTATGGGAAGTATTCCCTGTGGGGTTACTTTAGCTATCTTGATGTAACTATAAATGCATACAAATTTGAAGTAGTTTGCAGAGCCAGCGTGGAACGAATGGCTCTGAAACACCCTTTGTAAAATATCCATCTGATTGGTCTAAATGGTTGTTGTTTGTTTGTTTCTATCCAATCAGGGAAGCCGGCTGTGACTGGCTTCTTCTGGCTGTACCGGTAGGGTGCGCCTAAGTACGGCAAAACTTTGGTTCGGCCTTAAAGCAATTGCGCGTACTTACGTAGCGCAGACATGGTTAAGTTACGGCGGGACAATTTAACGTGTAACGCCCCATTACAAAGCGACCATCAATGAGCATCGTTCGCGATTCCTGTATATTGCTGTGGGCTTAGTCTTGCCTGAGATTGTTACTGAAGAGCTTTACCGCTCATGCTCTCGCCACACTGCTCCATTTCATTTGATGGCACTGGAGAGAGCTGACATGCCGGTAGGAAAATAACAATTTCAATATCACTTTGTTTGATCAAGTTGTGGACTTATTACTGTTAATGGGTATTATAATGTAAAGGTATTTGATTTTGAGTGCGACGAATTCGATTGTGACTGAGGAAATTTTGCTTTGGGTGCGAAATGGTGTAGCTGGCCGTTCAAGTCGTCATTCTCGCTAGCATCGACATCCATCGCCTCTGGACACGAAGAGCTCTCGGGTAGACACACGCTGGCGTCCGTCTAAGGCTGATCTTGCGTTTCCTTCCATCTCTTGAGGTGCTGCTGCATCAGCTCCAGGAGCGCGCTACAGAGACGAACAGTACGCAACGCCCATGCGGCGCAGGCTTTATCCGATAGAAAAAATCTCTTCTGTCCAAAAGTGGTCCAAGACA
>JAASGT010000874.1:0-14590 GCA_023334315.1 Globisporangium alternatum
AACGGCGCATATCACGCTTCTACGTCTACAGGCGCACTCCGTTGATCTATTCTCTGAATTCCCAGCTCAGTTCTTCAACTCCTACATCCCATACCAGTTCGGCGGAGCGAATGTCGGTGCTCCTACCGATCCGGGTCTCTATTTGTATTCGTTCGCACTATATCCGGGAACGTATCAGCCCTCCGGTCACTTCAACGTCTCTCGTGCCCGTGAGCTCTATCTAAATTACACTTCTTCTTTCATTGCCTCTGACACAGACCACACGGCTACGTTCTTCATACAAGCCAAGGCAATCAACTTTTTACTCGTGTCAGAGGGCTCGTGTTCCTTGCGTTACAGTACGTAATGGAAGGGTCGTGCATCGGTCATATCAAATGCCAACCCACATTATTTTTTTGTTATAACCTTCTGTAGTAAGTCAAAATTGACAGATTCTTTTTAAAATATAGTAATCACCTATTCAAAATGCCAATCCGCCAAACTGTTGCCACCCTGCCAAATGATGCCATTCCATGTGACGGCCCGTTAATGTACGATCTCAATCGCTTCATTGCTCCTAATGGAATATTGTATAAACCAATGGCTTCTGGGCATTATCAAGTGATTACTACAACTAATAAAATGAAAGAGCATTTGGCATGGGACAATGCTAAGAAGTTGACCAATGGAAAAGAAAGCCGCATGGATAATTTTCATGGATTCTATACCATGAATAAATCTAAAGGACAAGTTGTAGCTCGCGCTCTTGTAGCTTACTACTTCGTTGAGAAAATAAACGACCCAACTGATATGAGAGCGGTTCTCAAGAATAAAGATGCGTCACTTGATGCGAGTAATGTAGAATGGGTTAGTGCTCAAGAACAAATAAATATGCGAATGGCTGCCAATCGAGACAAAATCAATCCAGATACCAAGTTTATAAAACTTGATCCATCGAAGGTTGACTTAAACCAATTCAAAGAATGGAATGGATATTGGATAAAGAACGATGGTACGCAAGTGCTTACCATTAAAAATGAAAAGTATCACAATATTAGCATTGCCGAATCTGGAGGATACAAAAATATTAGATTGTGTATCAACGGAAAACAGGAAGCATTTAAAATGAATCGATTGATAGCAGAAGTCTTTGGCGGAGAGAGCGTATCGCCTGATAAAGTAGTAGATCACATCGGAGGAGATACTCTTAATGATGCGTTTGAGAACCTTGAAATAGTAGATCATATAGAGAACGTTCGTAGAGGTAAAGTATCAGCTGCGTTCTCAAAGGTAGATCCTAATACATTTAAAGTGCTAGAGCGTTATCGTTGTATGCGAGAATATTGCGAACAACAAGGAGAAGGTTTTGATGCTCGAGAATTAAGTATGCGTCTCTCAAATGGAATGATGTATCAAAACTTCTTTTGGGTCGCTGAGGCGGATAAGGATATTCGATATGCTGAACGAGTTGTTGGGGATGATACATTTGTCGACTTAATAAATATTAATAATGCCATCGTAATGATTCGGAAAAAAATTAATGATATGATACTTTCTGGAGTAATCACTGAAACTATGATTCAAGTTATTGATAATAAGTTTGTACTTACTTCTCAATTTGAAAAGATACTTTCTGAGTTAGATGTTCGTGGCATTGGTAACATTGATATGCTGAATGAAACCAATTCGGATATTGCCAAACCGATTCCATGCTGTCGATTATTATCTTACTTTGGTAAAGGCGATGAATCCCAAATAGTCATATGTTTAAAAACGTTGCTTGTGTTCGCTCGCTCTCGTGAAAACTTACGTAACAAAGCTAGACAAAAATGTCCTATATGTAAGAAGAAACAAGTGAGTGATAGCAAAACACATCCAGTGACTACTATTCCAGTATATGAATATTCAGATATCGAACAGTATCCATTTGTACAAAAGCATGATAGTATGCGTGGCGTGCTTGATCATCATGGTGGTTTGGAAACTACAGCATCGATATCATATGCATTGGATACAATTGCGGCTTCATTGTTTGGGGTAATTACCAATGATACATCATCTGATACAACGAGTCGGGTGAGTTGGCGAAACATGATCTACTCATTCCATCCTCCGATGAATGATAGATTACACGAATCATCATCCAACTGGATACTCAAACGACGTTTAAGCACTGAGATGTTTATTGCCATGCATGAGCGCGGAATCAAGCGTAAAGCTAAAAAGTAAATGTTTTAGCCGACTGTATATTTTTTTTATCGCAAAAAGGTTCATGTATTAAAATTGACGTCTGAAAGTCATAAATATATCCACTGATAACCAAACAACTCAAACCTTTCATCCTCAACAATTATGGTCCTTACCCACGACATATGCAAGTATCTTAAGATGCATTCTACGTACGAAACCATGCTTAAAGCAAACTATAATAAGATTGATTGGTTCTGTTTTTCAAAAAACCCTGTAGCAATTCAGTTTATGAATAAATATCCGTTTCATATCGATTGGTACTCGCTTTCGGAGAACCTTGCGGCAATTGAGATCTTGACTTTTAATCAAGACAAAATTGATTGGCAAGGACTTTCGCTAAACCCCGCGGCAACTAAATTACTAACAGCAAATCAAGACAAAATTGATTGGCAGCGTCTTTCGCGAAACCCAGGGGCAATTGAGTTATTAACCGCCAATCAAGACAAAATCAATTGGTTTGCACTTTCGCAAAATCCCGCAGCTATCGATTTGCTAGCTGCCAATCAAGACAAAATTAATTGGTTTGGGCTTTCGTTTAATCCAAATGCAAACAATTTACTAACGGCCAATCAAGACAAAATTGACTGGAAAAAACTTTCGAAAAATCCCGCAGCGATAGATTTATTAACCGCCAATCAAGACAAAATCGATTGGAAAGAGCTTTCACAAAATCCTGCAGCGATCGGACTATTGACCGCCAATCAAGACAAAATTGATTGGGGGTATATTTCGTCGAATCCTGCAGCAATTAACTTGCTTACAGCTAATCAAGATAAATTATGTAGTTTCCATCTTTCAAGAAATCCCGCAGCAATAAATTTGTTGGCTGTCAATCAAGACAAAATTGAGTGGGACCAATTTTGTTTAATTCCATTTTGGGAATATGATTACGATCGTATCAAGCGAGAACGCCTCGATCTTAATCGCGAGTTACGTGAATACGTTTACCACCCGCGTTTTATCCAAAAGTGGCTTGATAACGGAAACGAGCTTGAGGACTACATGATGTAAGAAGCTTTCTTCTCATCCACCCGCCTTAACTTCTTTCTCATTACAGAGGGTGTGTATCAAATTGTGATACCACGTGAATTGACATATGTTTTGTTATTTTGAAAAAGAGTATGTTGTTTTCATTTTTTTGTTCAAAAAAACAACTACTACCTAGTCCATATTCATTTGAACATTATAACAAAAGTCGCAAAGATACTTCAGCTCATGATCTATAAATTCTATTTTATTTAATTTTTCATCATCTCCGCAAACGGCACATAATGGTCGGTCGCCAATTACCTCCTCCATAATACGGCGAGTCATAGTTTGATTATATGAGGTAGGTTTAGCATATTTCCAACTCTGTTCGCCATAAAGGCGACGGCTCGATTGAATATATTTACCATAATCATTCGATGAATAAATCATGATGTCTATATGCTTATGCCCATATCTCAATTTAGTATTGTTCGTTTATGACTTGTCGCATTACGTGTCCTTCTTTTTGCCCAAAGTGAAATTGTCATTCGATAGTCATAACCAATACATCGTGAATGGCGTTGATTTTTTTTAAGTATAAATTGAGCTTCAGCAAGATAATGTATATGATCAAGTATTATGACTAAGAAGAGTACAACAAAGGAATTCATTAAGAAAGCTAAAGCTGAAGATAAACATGGCGATAAATATGACTATTCGAAAGTAGTATACATTAACTGCAATAAGAAAGTAATTATCATATGTAAACAACACGGAGAGTTCGAGCAAACACCTGATGCTCACTTACAAGGACAAGGTTGTATTAAATGTTCCGGAAAGTATTCTCCTACTACAAAAGAGTTCATTAAGAAAGCTAAAGCTGAGACTAAACATGGCGATAAATACGACTATTCAAAAGTTGAGTATGTTAATAAAAATACGAAAGTAGTTATCATATGCAAACAACATGGAGAGTTCGAGCAAACACCTGATTCTCACTTACAAGGACGCGGTTGCCCCAAATGCTCCGGAAAGTATTCTCCTACTACTGGAGAATGGATTGAAAAGGCTAACCCTATTCATGATGATAAATATGATTATTCGAAAGTAGTATACATTAACTGCAATAAGAAAGTAATTATCATATGTAAACAACACGGAGAGTTTGAACAGACACCTAATCATCACTTAAACGGATCTGGGTGTTCCAAATGCTCTGGAAAGTACTCTCCTACTACCGAAGAATTCATTGAGAATGCTAAAGCTGAAGATAAACATGGCGATAAATATGACTATTCGAAAGTAGTATACATTAACTGCAATAAGAAAGTAATTATCATATGTAAACAACACGGAGAGTTTGAACAGACACCACATAGTCACTTACAAGGACAAGGTTGTATTAAATGTTCCGGAAAGTATTCTCCTACTACAAAAGAGTTCATTAAGAATGCTAAAGCTGAGACTAAACATGGCGATAAATACGACTATTCAAAAGTTGAGTATGTTAATAAAAATACGAAAATAGTTATCATATGCAAACAACATGGAGAGTTCGAGCAAACACCGCATAATCACTTAAATGGCGCCGGTTGTCCCAAATGTTCCAAAAGTGGAGGCTTCTCCAAATCGCAAATTCAATGGCTTGAACTAGTAGAGAAACTTCGCGACATCAATATTCAACACATGGGCAACTCTTCTCAAGAACATAAAATCAAATCTACTAAATGGAAAGCCGATGGTTATTGCAAAGAAACGAATACGATTTACGAATTTCATGGTTCTTACTGGCATGGTGATCCGAAGTTATTTCATAGTGATAAAATGAATAAAACCTGCGGCAAAACACATGGTGAATTGCACAAACAAACATTTGAGAGGGAGCAAGAAATCAAAGCTCTCGGTTACAATCTAGAAGTCATGTGGGAATCCGATTGGAATAAGATCAACAAATCTATCAAATCTCTGCAACGAGCATTCAAGTCAACTCGAGTTCAATAGATACAAAAAAAGTGTAATTCATCTACTGCAACTGCTGTGCCCTGTAAATAGCGGAGCATAACCGAGCATCATCGTTAGCGCAATGTAACGTAATTGAATCTGGTACAGGACCAATCAGCTCTGTATACAAGGCGTTCAGTTTTGGCCATTTGCCGCCATCTTTTGTCCCAACGCGCATTGTGCAATGTTTTTGAAGACCGTTCCACAACTTATAACGTTCTTTCACGTTTTCGTTTGCGCGACTTATTTCAGACAGTAATACATTTTCATCAAATGCAATATTGTGAGCGACCGCGGTTGTCACATTAAATTTTTTGATATCCGCCAAAAACAAATTCAGAACGTCTTTCACTGGAATTCCATTTGTTTGAGCATCTTCGTTTGTAATTTTATGGATGTTGGTTGCCGCCGCTGGAATGGCAAATCCATCCGTCTTTACCAAATAGCACGCACTCGAAACTAACGCCGGATCATTATCATAGTAGATCTCCCACGCCAACTGAACCATACGACACGAATCCCAACTGAATAAATTGGCATTTGTTACTTTTCTAAATCTGCGCGATGGCAAACCTGTGGTTTCGGTATCGAATACTACGTAAGCGGTTGGTAACGTCATTGTGATATATTTTATAGGGTGATAGCTCAATTTAACATACAAATCATTTTACAAAACTACACATGCTTTTCATTTTTTATGCTTTCACAACGTGAGGTCAAATTCATACAACATTATTTAGTATAACACCACATCTACCGAGTCTCTCTTTCAACAATCATGGTTCTCACGTACGATGACAAATACGTGAAGATTCATTCTGCCTATGAGGCGATACTGACTGCGAATCAAGACAAAATCGATTGGTTTCAGCTTTCACGAAATCCTGCAGCGATCGAGTTGCTGACTGCCAATCAAGACAAGATCGATTGGGAACAGTTTTCGAAAAACCCCGCCGCAATCGAGTTGCTAATTGCTAATCAAGACAAGATCGATTGGGAACAGTTTTCAAGTAACCCCGCCGCCATCGAGTTGCTGATCACCAATCAAGATAAAATCGATTGGAGTTGGCTTTCGAGCAACCCCGCTGCCATTGATTTGTTGACTGCAAATCAAAACAAAATCGATTGGATCGAGCTTTCAAGTAACCTTGCTGCTATTGATTTGCTAACTGCGAATCAAGACGAAATCTGTTGGGAGTATCTTTCGATCAACCCTGTTGCAATCAAGTTGTTGACTGTGAACCAAAACAAGATCAATTGGTGGGGGCTTTCGTTGAACTCCGCCGCAATCGAGTTGCTGACTGCCAATCAAAACAAAATCAATTGGAGAATGTTGTCGCTAAATCCCGCAGCAATCAAGTTGCTGACTGCGAATCAAGACAAGATTGATTGGGAGATTTTTTCGGAAAACCTTGCGGCAATCGAGTTGCTTACTGCGAATAAAGACAAAATCTGTTGGGACAGATTCTGTGGGATTCCCTTCTTTGAGTACGACTACGATCGTATCCATAACGAACGTGGAGATCTCAACCATGAAATCATCGCAGCCGTGTACCACCCATCCCGCATCCACAAGTGGCTCGATGATGGAAACGAGCTTGAGGACTACTTGATGTAAGAAGGTTATTTTTTTCAACCACCCTGACTTTCGCCTCATTTCAGACGTACGTATATTAGGCTGACCGTGAAACTGAGCATAAAATTGCAAAGGGTTCCTTCTATAAATTCCATTAACGCTCAGAAAATACCAATAGCGCTCGGTGAACAAGTCTCTTCGTCCAGCAATCATGGCTAACCACAATGACAGATACTTGAGGATGCACTCGGGCTTCTTGGCTCTACTTCTGGCCAACCCTGAAAAGGTCGTTGCGAGGTCGCTTTTGGAAAACCCTGCGGTAGCCAGGTTGGCGCCTACGTACAAAGGCACCATCGGTTCGTGGTTTATGAGTAGTCGTGCGAAATTCAAGTTGCGAACAGCCAACCCACCATACGGGACTGATTGGATTGCGATTTCGGCCAACCCCGCGGCGATCGAGTTCCTGACTGCGAATCCAGACAGAATCAATTGGTGGGGGCTTTCGAAGAACCCTGCGGCAATCGAGCTACTGACTGCCAATCAAGAATGGATCCATTGGAGTGGATTTTGCGCGACGCCATTTCTGGAATATGACTACAGCAAGATCGCGGAAGAACGTAGAGAACTCAATCGCGAAATCATCGAAAGTGTGTTTCACCCATCTCGCATCCAGAACTGGGTCGATAAGGGAAACAATGTCGAAGACTACATGAACTGAAATGACGTTTGCATTTTTCTTACTCCACTTACGTAGAGTTTTCATATTGCATGTACTCTCAGAGTACCGCTTCTTTTTTATGCTTTCACACCGTGAGGTCAAAATCGCATGATATTGCTAGTAAAATAACAACACATCTACCAATTAAATCCAACAATCATGGCTCTCAAGTACGATGACAACTACGCGAAGATTCATTCTATCTACGAGGCGATGCTTATGGCAAACCATGACAAGATCAATTGGTCCGCGCTTTCGTACAACCCTGCGGCAATCGAGCTACTTATGGCCAATAAAAACAAGATCGGGCGGAACTGGCTTTCGAACAATCCTGCTGCGATTGAGTTATTGACTACAAATCAAGACAAAATCGATTGGTGCCGGGTTTCGTTGAATCCCGTGGCAATCGAGTTGCTGACTGCGAATCAAGACAAGATCGATTGGTCCGCGCTTTCGTACAACCCTGCTGCAATTGAATTGTTGACTGCGAATCAAGACAAGATCAATTGGTTGCAGCTCTCGAGGAACCGTGCTGCAATTGAATTGTTGACTGCGAATCAAGGCAAGATCAATTGGTTGCAGCTCTCGAGGAACCACGCTGCAATTGAGTTACTGACTGCGAATCAAGACAAGATCATTTGGTGGATGGTTTCAAGCAACCCTGGAGCAATCGAGTTGCTTACTGTCAATCAAGACAAGATCGATTGGGGCTGGCTTTCGTACAACCCTGCGGCAATCGAGTTGTTGACTGCCAATCAAGACAAGATCAATTGGCATGCGCTTTCACAAAACCCTGCAGCAATCGAGTTGTTGGCTGCTAATCAAGACAAGATCAATTGGATGGTGCTTTCGAGAAACCCTGGAGCAATTGAATTGCTTGTTGCCAATCAAGACAAAATCAATTGGGAACAATTCTGCGAGACTCCCTTTCTGGAATACAACTACGATCGTATCCGCAACGAACGTGCGCCTCTCAATCAAGCCATTATCGCAGCCATGCACCATCCATCTCGCATCCAAAAGTGGCTCGATGATGGGAACGCCATTGAAGACTACATGAACTAGCTCGCTACACGTGTACATCATTTTCATTTTTATGCTTACAACGTGAAGTCAAAATCGCATGATATTGATAGTAAAATACCAGCACATCCATTGATCAAGTCTCTCCTTTCAGCAACCATGGTTCTCAAGTACGACGACAACTACGTGAAGATTCATTCTATGTACGAAGCTATGCTGACTGCGAATCCAGACAAGATCGAGTGGGAAGCGCTTTCAGCCAACCCTGCTGCTATCGAGTTGCTGACTGCTAATCAGGACAAGATCAAGTGGGAGCTTTCAAGAAACCCTGCGGCAATCGAGTTGCTGACTGCGAATCAAGACAAGATCACGTGGTGGAGTCTTTCGAGGAACCCCGCCGCAATTGAGTTACTGACTGCCAATCAAGATAGAATCGATTGGGGTATGCTTTCGGGCAACCCTGCTGCAATCAAGCTGTTGACTGCAAATCCAGACAAGATCAACTGGCGCGCACTTTCGGGCAACCCTGCAGCAATCGAGTTGCTTGCGGCCAATCCGAGAAAGATCGACTGGAATTGGCTTTCGAGAAACCCCGGAGCAATCGAGTTGCTGGCTGCGAACCTTGACGAAATCGATTGGTGGACGCTTTCGGAAAACCCTGCGGCAATTGAGTTGCTGACTGCGAATCAAGTCAGAATCTATTGGGATGTGCTTTCAGCCAACCCCGCTGCAATCGAGTTGCTGACTGCCAATCAAGATAAGATCCACTGGCAATCGCTTTCACTGAACCCCGCTGCAATCGAGTTGCTGATTGCGAATCAGGACAAAATCGATTGGAATCGGCTTTCGAGAAACCCGGCAGCTATCGAGTTACTGACTGCAAATCAAAACAGGATCCATTGGAATGGATTTTGCAAAACCGAATTCCTGGAATACGACTATGCCAAGATCCGCGACGACCGCGCTGAGATCAATCGAGCCATCATCGCAGCCGTGTATCATCCAGAGCGCATCAAGAAGTGGTTGGGGAAAAAGAGGAAGCTCGAGGACTACATGAACTAGAGTTGGCGTTTAGATCTAGGCGCAAAGGCGTTTATTGTGCATTTTTTTGTGCTTCCACACAGTGAGCTCAAAATCGCACGATTCATTCATTAAAATATCAACACGCCCAACAAACAAGTCTCAATCAACCATGAACTCCAATTTCGAGCATCAGCACCTGGACTACATTAACCTCCGACTATGTATTATCGATTTGCTCGACGAAAACAAGAGAGAAGTCATCTGGTTTAACCCATCCAACCGCTATACGGCCCATCTGCTCTCCAAGAACGCGCGAGAGGAAACGGAGCACAAACGGCGAGTGCTTACCGTCAAGAACTTCGTCGATATGACCATTCCGGCTTCTCCAACAAAAGAAGACCTCGACCACTATTGCGAGTTGGTTTTGGATGGCTTCCCAGGGATGGAAATCGATATGACGCCCTACGATGTATGCAAAGTCGCGTTGGAGACCATTGGATTTTTCCCAACACGACTGTGGAGCGAAAAGACAGAAATGGCCGTGCGCGAACTCGAACGTCGTGAATTGAAACTACGTCCAAGCACATATGTTCGCCGAGTGTTTGACGTTCAAGGCGGCGTGACGACCAATCTTCGCAATACACGCACGATCACCGATGCGTTGGAGAAAGGGGAAGGCCTGGAGTTGTATCGTCAGATTTACAGAAAAACTGATTCCGAGATGGATGAGGACGAAGATGTCTTGGATATCTGGTTTAATCTCATGCGGATCTTCTGCAAGCACCCATTCGTCTCCCTCGAGACGCTGGAAGCCTGTGCTGCGTATGATCGTACGCAGCCAAGTTATTGGAATATCCCATGGGGTGTCAAGTGGAAGGATGTTATTCGCCACAATCCGAATGCTGGCCCGGTGCTCAAGTGGATTTTTGACAGAGAAGTACACGCCACCGAATACGAGTCGTTTTATAAGATCGCGATGACAGGTCCCAACGCGATCACGTATGACTACGAGACAATCGCGCAAGATAACGAGTGGCTGAAAGAAGAGATCGTGGCGTACTTCCACTGTCCGCTCTTCGTGGAAACGTGGATGAAGCAGACGGGCAAGAACCCGGAGGAGTACGACCCAGACTACTTCTCGTTCTCGTGGTTGCACACCTCCGCGACGCGCAAACGCAAACGCAAACGCAAGTGATCCTCCATCAACGACAACGAATATCTGAGTTGGCGTTTGGATCTAGGCGTGAAGTAGCATGCATTTCTTCCACTTTGACTGCGTAATAGTACATTTTTTTGTGCTTCCACACAGTGAGCGTAAAATAGCATAACAAGGTCACTAAATACCACGAACACCCAGCGAACAAGTGTTCAGCTATCAACCATGGTTCTCAAGTACGGCGACAAATACGTGAAGATGCATTCTATCTACAAGGCGATACTTATGGCAAACCCAGACAAGATTGACTGGTATGATCTTTCGGCAAATTGTGCGGCGATGGAGTTGCTGACTACCAACCAAGACAAGATTGATTGGGAGATGCTTTCGAGGAACCCTGCCGCAATCGAGCTACTAGCTACCAACCAAAACAAGATCAACTGGTATGAACTTTCGGGGAACCCTCCTGCTATCGAGTTGCTTGCTGCCAATCCAGACAGGATCTATTGGGAGAATTTCTGCCGAACGCCTTTCTTCGAGTATGACTACGCCAAGATCCGCAACGACCGAGCTGAAATCAATCGAGCCATCATCGCGAAGGTGTTCCATCCAGAAAGCATCGAGAAGTGGTTGGGGAAAAAGAGGAAGCTCGAGGACTACATGAACTAGCTCGCTACACGCGAATATGCTTTTCATTTTTATGCTTACAACGTGAAGTCAAAATCGCATCATATTACTAGTAAAATACCAGCACATCCATTGATCAAATCCAACAATCATGGTTCTCAAGTACAATGACAAATACGTAAAGGTTCATTCTATCTACGAGGCGATACTGACTGCGAATCAAGAAAAGATCATTTGGGACCGGCTTTCGCTCAACCCTGCAGCAATTGAATTGCTAACAACTAACCAAGACAAAATCGATTGGTGTGAGCTTTCGAGAAACCCTGCTGCAATAAAGTTGCTAACTGCGAATCAAGACAAGATTGTTTGGTTCATGCTTTCGGGCAACTCTGCAGCAATCGAGTTACTAGCTTCGAATCGAGACAAAATTAATTGGTGGAGGCTTTCTGATAACCCTGCGGCAATTAAATTGCTGACTGCGAATCAAGACAGAATCTTTTGGGATAGACTTTCGAGTAACTCCGCGGCAATCGAGTTGCTGACTGTGAATCAAGACAAAATCGATTGGGATGCACTTTCGGGAAACCCCGCAGCAATTGAGCTACTGACTGCGAATCCAGACAGAATCTATTGGGATGGGCTGTCGGGCATCCCCGAGGCAATTGAGTTGCTGATAGCAAACCAAGGCAGGATCGATTGGGATGCACTTTCGAGCAATCCCGCGGCAATTAAGTTGCTGACTGCGAATCAAGACAAGATCAATTGGATTGAGCTTTCGAGCAACCCCGCGGCAATCGAGCTGCTGACTGCGAATCAAGACAGAATCGCTTGGGAAATGCTTTCGTGGAACTCTGCTGCAATCGAGTTGCTTGCTGCCAATCCAGATAAAATCTATTGGAAGTATTTCTGTCAAACCCCTTTCTTGGAATACGACTACAACAAGATCGCTGAAGAACGTGGAGAACTCAATCAAGCAGTTATCGCAGCTGTGCACCATCCGTCCCGTATCCAGAAGTGGCTCGATGATGGAAACAACCTTGATGACTTCATGAACTGAGTTTTCATACTACGCGTGTCTTCAAATCTCAAAAGACTACATATTATATTTTTTTGTCGATTTGGCGTCGGCCGAGAGCAGATACAAAACTAACATCAATTGATAGATACACAAAATTGTTAATTTGCTAACAGCGTTATTCAAATAATCAGTGTAAGCAATATTTATCACACACACGAGAAGGCCTTCCACTGTACGAAGTGTGAGCTTTCGATGGATCGAGACGTCAATGCCGCTCACAACATTACTGTTCACGCAATAATTTTACGGCCGAACCTTAGAGACACCGAACTTAATAGGTGTGTACTTTACGTGAATGAGAACGAACCTAAGGGCGACTTCTTCCATTGGTCATAATTACAGATTATTGTCCAATCGGTCAGTTTGAGCACGGAGAACCAACCATGTTAAAGTTCGCTTTTCGACAAAAAAATCACACATCCCAAAGAATCAAATAGCTTCATGGTACTCACTATCACAAGGGAGGTAGAAGAATGGTTGATAGAAAGAGAAGAAAGGATGGTTCCAAAAAAGCAGATGGTAAGGAATGACTGGTAAAAGAAATAAGAGCCATAGAAGATCCAACACTTCGTCACGATTGGACTTCACCACTGACCACATCGACGTGCGCAATGATACTTGAAAAATTCGTGAAGCAATCAACAAGTACATAACCAGACACTCCCATAAACCTGAAATCGAAGTAGAAATGCCCGATCACGTATCTGTTGATTGCTTCACGATTCTTTAAGCATCATTGCGCACGTCGATATGGTCAGTGGTGAAGCTCTGTCGCAACACTCCCATGCACTATGTCAACTTGGGGGGAACCAACTTGAATGGTCGCGTGAAGGCTAACCAAGTTGCGAGCACATAAAAGAAACTGGCAACGCCAAAAAGAAGATCTGTTTCCATAAGAGGATGGGTATTTAAGAAAAGACTAATGCTAAAACGATAGTAGAAGATGAGAAGGTAGTTGAAGCATGAAAAGACCTTGAAGCATGACTGAACTCTATAGCTTCCCACCCAATAAAATCTACTTGCGCAAAGGAGTGACGACATCTGCGAGTTTCCTTCTATCAAGCCAAGTGTGTTTTCCAGTTACTACGGTGGCTCGCGTCTACCTCCCTCTATAGTCATTTGAAGTCACACGCGACCCAACAGATCATCTCGGTCGCAAGGAGTCGTTTGGATACGGTCCGTATAGCGAGTCATTCGAATTCGGCGAGTCATCCGAGTGCGACGTGTACGGCAAGCGCGACGAGCACCCGTCGTGTCCCATCGACTCGAACGACAATCGCTTTTGGCATTCAAGCTCCCTCGCTTTCGTCAGCGACCAGCACTGAGAAGACGAAGATAGCATCGGTGTCGTTTGCAGTCAAGCGTCCCAAGAGAATCGCCGTGTTTACCTAGTAACGACGATGTGGTCGTCGATGCTTGGCGTACCTTCGAAGAGAGAGGAGTTAGATAGTGAGTTTATAATTAGCTGGATTAACAATATGATGACGATAGGAGATGGCTATGGTGACTTTAAGCTTCAATAATTGCAAACAAGGCTGGCTCAAGCTACCAGATGGAAATGCGGGGCGTTGTGTTTGAGGTCAAGTGGCTCGTGAGTGCGATGTTGCAAGCGGACAGCGCTTACCGCGAATCGATTGGCTATGTCCTTGATTTACAATATACAAATAGTGACACCTCGAATCAAGGACGTATTCAAAAGGGTGACATCCCTCTACAAAAAACAAGACCATCACTCTATATAAGAACCGAAACGGACCTACAACCAAAATTAAGAAGTTTTTCACATTTTCAAGTCTCATCGTGATCCAGTTGTTCATTTCAAGTAACTCTGCTGCAATCCAAAAGTGGCTCGACGAAAGACAATGTTGAAGACTACATGAACTGAACCATGTGATGAGATCTAAGTTTGACAATTCATAACTGCGTATATCAACTGTATTTTTTGACTGGTTTTACAATTGAAGGTTATATCTAAAATATACAACTACAATGCCTATGTCCAAGGATGAGATGGTCTTTCACGTTCGCGAATTTTATGAAGTCCATAGCATAAGTCCGAAGTTGAAAGATCTACCAATCTTGCCGTTTAGCAAGCGATCAGTTGTTTTGCATTTTGGAAAATGGAATGATATGTTAAGATACGCCGATGTCCCATTAAATCGAAATCCTCCTAGGCTTGTCAAGTGCCCA
>JAASGT010000875.1:0-14561 GCA_023334315.1 Globisporangium alternatum
CGCGATCGCCAACTTCCACCAGGTCGACGCGCACTACGGCCAGCGCGTGCAGGAGAAGGTGGACGAGCACTTGAAGGCCGCCAAGACGGCTACGCCGAAGAAGAAGCGCGAGGCCGCGCCGCTGAACCCACCACGCTAGGCATTCCCAGTAGCAAGCCCATGGACAAAACCTAGGTTGATCCTTAATATACTCCTAAAGCATTTTTCCATCGAACGCTCTCAACTGCTGTTGACGAGCCGCCGCCTAGTCAGTCATGAGCTCAAGCGTGAGAGCCTACGTATAATGTCCGCGCTTCACGCCTTACGCGGACGCATCGGCGGTGCTAATGGCGGCATGCCGGACAAGTCAAGTGTCTCGAACCGCAACGCGCGCCAAGAGTGGCTCACCGAGCAGCTTGAAGAGCGCATGAAGCAGCGGCTCAAGGGCGAAGAAGAGACGCGTTTGGAGCTCGAGGCCAGTCACACACGCCTCTGGAGCCCGTTTGTGAGAGAAGTGGCGCGCACACACGAGCTCAATATCGCGTGGAAAGGCGACCTGGGCTTCTTCACGTGGGACCGCGTGCTCGCGCTCGAGGACCTCGCGGCGCTGCGCATCACGGGCCACCGCCTGTTAACGCTTCCGAGTGCCCTGGCGCACTCGCTCTCGTCGCTCACGGTGCTCTCGCTGATTGCCAATGGACTCGAGGTGCTCCCCGACAATGTACGTGGTCTAGTGAACCTATAGAGAAAGAACTGGCTTGAGGCTCATCGAAGACTGTCATGACTCATCCTCGACTCGCTATCCTTGTGGATCTCATCAGATTGGCGAGCTGGCGCTGCTCACGGAGCTCGACCTGACGAAGAACCAGCTGCGGAGGCTTCCGGACTCACTCACAACGCTCCCGTGCCTTCGATTCCTCAACCTCTCGGCCAATCTGCTGGAAGAGCTGCCCGAGGACTTTGGGAACCTCATGTTACTTGACAAGCTCTGGTGCGAACACAACAAGCTCACGACGCTCCCAGCGTCCATCGGTCAGTCCAAGGCGCGCATCGCCAACTTCAATGCGAACCTCATCACAGAACTGCCCGATTCGATCAGCGAGATGGAAAACCTCACGGCACTCTCAGTCAACATGTACGTCTACTGATTTGAGCTCTAGGCTTCAAGCTCTCGGTCTAGGCTCACTGTCTCTAGGCGCTAACGAACCTGAGGACACCTCCGTTTCTCATACAAGGAACCAGCTGCGCGAATTTCCTGAGAGTCTCAGCCTCCTACCCAAGCTCATGAGCCTCCACGCATCGCAGAACCAAATCGCCCAGCTTCCCCACAGCATCGGCGCGCTCCAAACACTGCGAGAGCTGCGCTTGGACTGGAACTGTGTCAAGCAGCTGCCGTTTTCGTTTCGACTGCTCACGAAACTCCAGATATTGTGCATGGAGAAGAACCCACTGCGACTGCCGCCCATCGAGTACGTGATCAAGGGCGTCCCGGCCACGCTGGCCTTCATGGAGCGCAGTCTCGAAGAGTTCATTCGCAATGCGCGGCGCAAGATCATCGAGCACCTGCAGGAGATCCTTCACTTTGCCATGAAGCTCATGACCGAAGCTCAGACCCAGACCACTGACGCTATTGCAGTAGAAAACAAGCAACAGGACGAGGACGTGGGCACGATCCTGGCGCTCTTTGAGCCCAACTCCGACCGCGTGGCGCCCAGCGGCAACGAGACGCTCGCGTTCTTCGCGGTCGTCTGGGACGAGTTTTATAGCACACTGCTGCCGGCGCTCGAGCGCAAGAAGGCACAGGCAGACCCTGAGCATCCGTCGTTTAAGTTCGCTGAGACCTTTAGCCTTGACGAGGTTGAGGATGCGCTCTCCAAGTACGACGACGACTTTGGCGCCGCATCCATGAAGGATTTCGCCGAGTTCCGCAAGTGCTGCTGCATTGACGCCGTCGAGTTCGCCCAGAACGGCGTACGCAAACGCAAAGTGTGCATCCCAGGCCAGGTGCCGTACAGGTGTAGACGCATGGCGCTGCTCGTGCGCATGCAGATGATGACTCACGAAGAGGCGAAGGACCAGTTGGCGTCTACGTACCTCAAGAAGAAGATCGAGCGGCTCGTAGCCAAGACGAAGCGCAAGTGCGTCGATTACATCAACTCGGACGCGGGTATCGATCATTTCGAGAAATTGGCGCATGAACTCGCCAAGAAGCTCTTTCTCAAGCGCAAGCGGCTCAAAAAGCTCAGGCTCAAGTTCGCGAAGGAGACCCAGGCTTTCGTCAAGAAGAAGCAGAAGCTCCAAGCCAAGGTCGACGCTTTTCGAAAGGCGCGCGACGCCAGACTCCAAGAGCTGAAGGTGAAGGCTGAGAAGCTCGAGAAGGACAAGGCCAAGTTCGAAGGTGAAGGTGGTGGGAAGCGAGACGTGAAGCGCATTGAGAAGATCGAGATGAAGCTCAAAAGGTTAGAGCAGGAGCTGAGTGAGGAGCCTGTGGAGGAAAAGAAGATCCTGGAGCTTGAGATCGCGCTCGAGGCGACCGAGAGTGCGGAGCTCAAGGCTTCGATGGCGAACGACCGAGCCAAAGCCAAGGAGGAGAGGAACTCGGACGACGAGGCTGAGGATTCAGATGAAGACGAGAGCAGTGCCAGTGGGGAAAACAACGATGGGGATGAGGAATCCGATGATGAGGACAGCAATAGCGACAGTGAAGAAAACGAGGAAGAGGGGCCACCGGAGCCTATCGAGGCTGTTGCCCCTGCCGCCACTGACGCAGCCTCAGGTGGAACCAAGTTCTTCCAGATCAACATGCCGGAGCTCAAGTTCGTCGACTACCGCAAGGCCGCGACGCGGGCCATCGAGCGCGACCTGGACGAAGAGCGCGTGGTGAACGAAGAAGAGCTTGTGGTGCTCTTCCAGAATTCCATTCGCGATGCGTACACGACGGAGAAATGCGAACGTGTGGCTCAAAAGGCAACCTACGAGTTCCTACAGATGCGCGCGGTGCTCAAGCGCTGGATGGGGCTGGGCAACCGCGCGGTCTTCGAGGCCTGGCGCGACCTCATGCGCGCGAACCGCGAGAACGCGGACAAGCTGAGGGAGAAGAAGGAGCGCAAGAAGCTCATTGAGCAGCAGAACCGCGTGTTGCAGGAGCAGCTGGAGCGCCTCGAGGCCAACAGGTGGGCCATGCGCACCGACATATACACGGACGCGGTCTACTATGAGCACACGACGACAGGCGAGACGAGCTGGGACCCGCCCAAGTACTGGGAGGAGGAGCAAGAGAAACAGAGCAAGCCCAGGGTGCCCATGCTCAAGCTGCCGCCCATTTGATACTGCTAGCAAGACCTAGGCTAGGCTTAGAATATCTCAATGGTATGCATCATACTCAAGACTCACTACTTGTGATCCTAGACTCTTTGCTCCCTGTCCTATTACTCACTTTTTACCCTTCTTGGCGCCGCCCTTGCCTTTGCCCTTGTCCCCACCCTTCTTGTCGTCCGGATTGAGCGCGTCCTCGGCGGCCTTGCGCAGCTTCTCACGCGTGTCCTTGAGCCCCGTGATGACGGCCGTGAAAGCCTTGAGCTTCTCGTGGTCGTCTGCGAACGTCGCCGTCTGGCGCGAGAGAGCGCCGATAAACTCCTCTTCCTTAAGCGGCCGCTTCTCGAGGCACTCGACGCGTCGCGGCGTCAGCGTCTGCTCCACGGCCTTGACGATGCTCCCGGACGAGTACCCCTCCGAGATGTGCGCCAAAGTGCTGATGTCCAGCTCGTCACGGTGCAGCCGCATGCCGCTACTATTAGCTTTGAGACTACTGCTGCTGCTGCTGAGCGCCTCGCAGTGCTTCTTGACCGTCTCGTCCAGCGCGTGCTTCCAGAGCAGCACGCGCGAGGCGTAGTCCGGGTACGGCACGTGCAGAAACTTGTCGAAGAACGCGCGGTAGTCCTTGACCTCGCCGGCCCCCGGGTCCGACGTCGTGCCCACGATGAGCACGCGGTCGAGCGGGTCCATCGCTGACTTCAAGTACGTGAGTAGGTCTTTCTTGAAGCGAGACGGCCCGTCGCTCGACGCCTTGCTCTTCTTCCCACCGCCGCCAGCAAACACCTGCTCGCACTCGTCAATGTAGATGAGCACGGGTTGCAAGCTGGCCACCTTGGCAAGCAGGAACGCCATGTGCACGAGCTTCGTCGGGCCCGTCTTGCCCGTGAACTTGCCCACGAGGTTGCTGGGCGACAAGTTGAGCACAAGCGCGCCCGTCTCGTTCGCGATGGCGCTCACGAGCATGGTTTTGCCCGAGCCTTTGGGACCGTAGAGCATGATGGAGCGCACGTGCGGCGTCTTGGCACGTACGACCGCCGAGCCCAGCGGCAGGATCGCATACTCGGTCAGGTTCTGGCGCAGCTGCGCGGCCGACGGGTCCTGCGGCACCCAGTTGCCGAAGCGGTCGCGCCGGTCTGAGTTCTGGTGCACCGTGCCAAGGTAGTTGAAGCTCCCGACGAAGTCCTGGATGCGGAGGCACGGCTGACGCGACGTGTGCACGATCTTGTGCTCCACGAGGATGCTCAAGAACGAGTCCGGCGCACGGCCCTTGAGCTCCGCGATCTTGTCTCCGGGCAAAGCTTTGCCCTTCTTCTTGTCGCCCTTCTTGCCCCCTTTCTTCCCGCCTTTCTTGCCCTTCTTGCCGCCTCCTTTCTTCCCCTTCTTGCCCTTCTTGCCACTGGCCGCCGCGGCCTCGAGCTGTGCCTTGATGTTCACGAGCTGCAGCACGAGCATTTCGTCCACCTGCTGGCGCACTTGCACCTCCACGGGCCCGCGCACGACGTCTTTGGCAAGCGCCACATCGTACTTCTGGTAGAAATTGTCGAGTTCCTCCTTCTCGAGCCACACCTTCTCGTACTGGCCCACGGCCGTGGCTAGCTTTGTGCACAACTCCGAGGGGCCAGTGAGCGGTGGGGGTTTCTCCGGCGCCTCCTCCTCTTCAGCGTCGCCCTTGCCACCCTTGGTGCCTTTCTTGTCGCCCTTGCCACCCTTCTTGTCGTCCTTCTTGGCATCTTTCTTGCCCCCTTTCCCGTCCTTCTTCTTGGCTGAAGCGGCGGCTGCGGCTTCCTCGGCCTCCTTCGCCTGTGCTTTGGCAGTCTCGTCGTCGCTGTTGAGCGTCGCGTAGTAGGCATCGAGGTTCTCCGGCAGCTGTCCGGTCGCCATGACGTCCGTAATCCACCGGCGGCGCTCCTCGAGCATCTTCTCCTTCATGAAGGGTCCCTCTTCAAGAGCAACGACGCCATGGAGGTCCACGAGCGCGCGCTCGTACTCCTCCTTGTTCTCCGCCTGCTCGGTCTTGCGCTGCAGCCGCGCGTCCGCGAGCTTTTTCTCGAGCAGCGATCGGTCCGTGTGCGGCGACTTCATGCCGATGAAGATGAGCTCCTCGTCGCGCTCCTTGCTGGCCATGGCGCGCGAGTAGTAGCCGCGGAACATGCGCTGGATGTTGGCTGCCGCGATGTCCGGGTCCATCTCGGGCGCCTGCGCGGACTCGTACAACTTGCGCTGTTTCTCCTCCTCGCGCAGCTCTTTCACGAGCACGCCGCGCTGTCTGCCTTGCCGCCCGCGCTCGTTGCGCTGCAGGATTGCGATGGCCTCGTCCATGGACAGCGCGCCCGTGAGCGAGAGGTGCTCCTCGAGCGAGTCCAGGAAGATCGTGTCCACACCGTGCTTGAGCTTTATGTAGCCTTTCACGAGCTAAAGCACAAAAGAGAGACCTTTGGTTAGAATCGTAGAGTACCTCATCACCACCACACAACCTACCTTCAAGAGTAGATATATTACGTACCCGCTCGCGACGAAGCAGCTCCTCGGCGTGGTCCTCGACAAAAGACTTGGGCACGGGGATCTCGAGCGTCTCGGGCGGGAGCTTGAGGTCCACGAGGATGTCGTCCAGGTTGACGTACTCCCACGGGAAGCTGCGCTCCGGCTGCGTGGCCACATCCGGGTTGGGTGGGTTCCACTTGACGAGGTCGTGCTTGAGCTCCACCACGCGCGTGGTCACGACCTCCATGACCTGCTTCACGTCGATGCGCTTCTGCGGGTGGACCATCTGGTCGTAGCAGTCCGCGAGGCGCTTGAGGATCTGGATGTACTTGATGTACAGGCATGCGTAGTGCTGGAACGCCTCGACGATGGACGCCTGCGGCGGCTGTGTGTGGTGGGCAATGAATGGATGGCCATTAGAAATCATTCGCTGCTGGAATTGGAAAACGAGAGCATTAGAGTTGCATGGGTGCGTACGAACCGCTTCGTTGGCAGACGAGTCCTGGCCGTCGGCAGAGAGCGTGTGGTCTTCGATGTGCACCTGCTCGTTGAGCTCTGCCATGGCTTCCTGCCATCGGCGGTCGTACGTACTGCCAAGCAAACAGCAGATCACAAAGACATCCTTCAAGCATTTACGAGCAAAGCCAGGTGAACGAGTGAGAAGACGATGATGGTACCTGCTCGCCATGGCGCCCTGACTAATCGGTGACGTTCAGACGCTGCTGGTCTGTGCTGCTTGTGATCTTCGAGACGTGGCCACAACAGTCTCTCAGGCTTGTCCACGGTCTCTTGTGGGGCAAATGCGAACTGAGGCGTCGAAGCGACGCGACGTCAGGTCAGTTCGTGGTGTCGTTTCGCGTCTTCCTGGGAGAATAACGACCCATCCGTCTGCCGGATGCCGTGGGGGATCGATTCTTCACGACGATGGCGCTTGGCTGATGTCCTTCTGGGTCCTACTCTATGTGCTGTGGCACTCCACATCACTCGATCTCAACGCACTCCCCACATTGTTCACAGCAAACTATTCTTCATTCATGTATTAAATGTCTAGTGGAGCATGCTCAATGCAAAAGGCACGAAGCAGCCGAGTCGATGGACACTGCGAGGTCGCTTGAGACGTCGCGCGTGTGCACCAACCAACCTATGCAGAGTGCTCCTCCCTACGTACCGCCTTGTCTCTAACTTAACCGAGGTAGAACGAGTCCTTGACCGAGATGTCGCCCGCCTTGAGCTTCTGCCACCGCTCGTGCGTCGCCATGATAATCGTCTGAGCCTCGTCCGAGCTCGTCGGCTCCTCGCGAGAGAACTCGTTCACCTTCTTGCCCTCGGGGATCTTGTAGTTCTTCAACCAGTCCACAAGCGCCTCCATCACGCCAGGCTTGACCTTCTTCAAGTCGGCCACGCTGTTGATGCGCGACGCGTCTTCGTCGTCCAGCGAGATGACCAGGATCTTGTGGTCCACCTCGCCCTGATCGACGAGCTCCAGACTGCCGAGCACCTTCACAGGGTTCACCGAGCCCATCGGCAGCTGCTTGGAGCCGATCTCGATCACGTCGAGAGGGTCGTTGTCGCCGCCGTTGCCCTTCGAGTCCTTCACGCTCGGGTCCTCCCACGTCTGCGGGAACAGACCGTAGTTGAAGAACGGCACGCCGTACAGGTAGTTGCGGCCGCGAGTACCGCCGTGCGTCGTGTCTTGCATGATCGGGTTGTGGCGCTCCTCTTTGTTCACCTCCATCTTGTGCGCGACACCCTTCGGGATCTCGACCACAAAGTTGAACTCGTTCTTGCCCACGGCGTTCTTCTCCTGGAGAGGAATGTCGTGCCACGGCGAGATGAGCGCACCCTTGTCATTCTTGAACGTAAGCTTGTAGTCTGGACGGCCGAACGTGCCTGTCTGCTCGAACAGACGAGCGGTGTCGACGACCGGAGGACCGAACTGGGTCGCGAACGGAATCCAGCGTGGACTCTCGTGGTTCTGGTAGTAGTCGATCATGATGTCCCAGCCAGACTTGACCATGAAGCCCTGTGGTACGCACGTCGGCTTCTTCTCCCAGCCCTCCGGGATCTTGTCACCCTCGCACTTCTGGAGACCGTCGCGCGCCATCTGACGCATGCGCGAGCCCGAGATCGACAGGAAGTCTTTCTTGCGCTCCTTCTCCATCGGCTTCATCTTGTGGTCCTGCACGTCGTAGTACACCTTCGAGAACGACAGGATGTTGAACTCTTCCATGCCCGGAGCCATGTGGAGCACGTAGCGGCCGTGATCACCGTTGTAGATGTCATCCTTGTCGCCATCCGAGCGCTTGATGCCCGCAGGGTCACGGCCGACGACGAAGAAACTCGCACCGGCGTTCTTGCGGCTCTTCGCGTGCCACTGCACTTCACGAGGACCCGCGTAGATCATCGGAGATGGCCAGATCGCAAGCACAGTGCTATCCTTGTCCAGCATGCCGTCGCGCAGAATCGCTTCGTGCTGACGGACACGCACATCAAGCGGCACGTCGTCTTCCTTGGTCCATCCACCGAGAGGGGACAGCCACAACACAGGGTTCTTGTAGCCCTGCTGGATCAGCTGCTCGCGTGCGTTGTTCATCAGATACGCGTGGCCGGCGTGGGTCGGGTTGCGCGTCTGGAAAGCGAGCACAACGTCGGCGTTCATCTCCTCGAACTTCTTGCGCAATTCGGTTGGCGAGAGGCGGTACTGGTCCAGGTCGTCGTGGTACTCGATACGCTTGAGCAATTCGATCTCACCACCGAGCAGGTAGTCGCCGGAGAGCAAGATTTCCCTGATGTACGGGTGCTTGTTGTCCACGGCGCCAAAGGTGCGCGTGATGCGCTCCTCCTTGCGGTGCGCGTAGATCTCCGGGTCGTTTAGTAGCGCGAGCTCATCGCCAGCAGGGCTGACGAGCACCACCTGCTTGTGCGAACCGATGATCGCCTTCGTGGCGTCGTTGATCGGCAAAACGATCGGCACAGGCATGTTCACGCGCTTGCCCTTCGACACGCTCTCGGTCGAATATTCGGAGTAGTTCGTCGGCGAGTGCAGCGACAGCGCGCCGTTCGTGAGGTTGTCAGCGTCGTACAGCACGCTGCTGAAGTGCAGCGACTGCAGATACACACCTTCGCGCATGAAGCCCTTGAGCGGTGACGCCCAGCCTTGACCGATCACCTCCAGCCAGTTCACATCTTCGTCACGCAGCAGGACGCGTGGAAGTTCGTCAAAGTTCGATGTCTTGCCGGTCTTTGGCGAGTCCGGGAACAGCGTTACGAAGTCCGCCACAGCGTTGCCACCGTCAGCGACAGCGACACCAGGGAAACCCTTTGGTGGCTCTTGCACGCCAGTGAGCAGTCCTTCCTTCTCCAGCACCTTGATCATCAAGTTGACTTCGTCGTCCAGCGTCATGTTGGCGGTGAACAGATGGATCTCCGGATTCAGCGGCTCCTCGTACGGTGACGAGATGCCGGTGAAGTCCTTGATCTCGCCCTTGATCGCGCGCTTGTACAGACCCTTGACGTCGCGATCGGCAGCGACCGAGACGGGCACATCCACAAACACTTCGTAGAACGGGATGTTCATCTTCTTGTGCAGCTCGCGCACTTCGTCGCGACGCGCGCGGAATGGCGACACGAGCGCGACGAGCGTGATCACGCCGGCCTCCGAGAACAGCGCCGACATCTCGCCGACGCGACGCACCGACTCGGCGCGGTCCGCCTCGGAGAAGCTCAGGTCGCGGTTCAAGCCGATGCGCACGTTGTCACCGTCGAGACGGTAGACGTGCACGCGGCGGCGTAGAAGCTCCTTCTCCAGTGCGCGGCCGACCGTGGACTTGCCGCTGCCTGAGAGGCCAGTGAACCAGAGCGTAGCGCCCTTCTGCTGCACCGCGGCGTAGCGCTGCGGTCGCGAGATGAGCGACGAGTCGTAGTACACGTTGCGCTTCATGCTGAGCTTGTCGATGCGCTGGGTCGCACACACCTGCTCGAGCTCGGCCTTGTTGCCCGTGACGATCGAAGAGACATCAGTGTTGGGCCCACCCACGCCCACGATGACCGCGAGCAGCAGCAGGTAGGGCACGAGCACGAAGGCGCCGATGAGGATTTTCTTGACGAGCGCGCGGCGGCCCTCGCCGTCGGGTCCGCGTGAGAACATGCGCGCGCCGGCGCTGCCGTCGTTGCACTCGAGGTCGTCCTGGTTCACGGACGCGTACAGCGTGTCCTTGCCGCTCATACCGCCGTCAGTCAGTCTGTCTGCGTGGCCGGGTGTGATGTGAGCTGTGCGTGCGGAATTGAAATCTGAAGAGCGTCGGCCATGATGCAATCAAAAGCGTGAACCCAGGTGGAGCAAAAACTGGGGACGCGAAGCACCCTGGCATACAAAAATCAAGTGCGTTTAGAGGAGGATGTTACGAACCAGCTGTTAGAGAAAAGATTGCGCAGCGATGTGATCCGGTGGTGGAGGTCGAACCAAGAACATACGTGAGAGTGGGACGAGGACGGACGAATCAGCGTGCGTTTTCGAACGACGTGGTCTGAATTTGGACGAGTTCATATCTTTTCGCTATCACCCGTCACCAATGTGTGGGGTTTTGAAGCGTGCTGGCAATCGTGCTGGATTTGTATGAGCATAGTTCTTTCAGTCGTTTGCAAACAAAACCCGTCATAACCCACCACTCTTGTCTACTTTTTGGCAAACCCAAGCAAGGGTGAAAGCAAACGGACGTGGTTAATAACAGCGTTGTGAGTGGACACTTTCTCACCCAATCGGCACGCGGGATCGGCCCACCTCATTTTTTCATTTTTCGGGACGAGGATGGGATTCGGACAGTTATTTAGAACAAGTACTTCTAGTTGATATACGAATATCAAGCTACGATTCTAAACTAAGTGGTCAGAAATGTGGCATACCATTACTGAGAAAAAAGATCCGCGCCCTTTCAAGATCAACGATGATAGGAAGAACAGCTGAAATGAGTTTGACATGGCGTGGTGCGTGCTGCTATCGCTCGCATTTTGCTACATTTCTATATTATGGAGCTGCACGGAGGATAATACATTTCTGGTGCGCCTTCAGCAATTTCGAGCCAAGCCAACTCAAAATTAAAATATCTGACAAGAGATGGAGCCATGATAGCGCAAACAATCTGATTCAAACTTTGTTTTCGGAGTGTCATTTGTTGATTTGTACAGGTTTAGCTCTAGCTTTGACTTGTCGTGTGTATCGGGTTGTTTTCTCTTTCGTGTTCCGAGTTACTCACGGGTGAACTGAAAAATCGGATTATTATACCACTTAATATTAGTCAATTGCAAGTTAGCCAAACAATGCACAATGAGCAAAAAGTGCATGGTTGGTCGTGTACTTGCGAGAAGTATGTGGTACAAATTAGGCAGATTCGCGCGAGCTATTTGTACAGTCGCAACTTTTAGTTGTAGTCCACCCTCTTTAAACTGCATCTTACCTTTTGAATTGATGTCAAATCAATTGTGGAATTGCTGATCTCTATTATTATATATGTGTTTGTACGCGTACTGTACGTTAAGTATCAGCAAATGTATGTTGTTAAACGTTCCCATATGTGTAAACGTTTGTTCGTGATTTTTCAGCAACAAAAATCGCGAACTATCTTGATCACGATTAACTCACAGTCCGCTGTCATCATGCACTCACTCGGGAACGTGCCGCAGAAAGAAAGACTCGAGAGCAATCGGCATGGCCATGAGCAGCACCTTGGGCATTATGGACTAGCCATCGCTGCTTGTGCTGAAACCCCACTTCCGAGTTTGAAAGGTATAAATTTAGATCACGGAGCATCAATTGCTCGACGCCAGCAGAAAAAGAACCCAGCAGACAGCACTCAGTCAGCGTCAGTACGCTTTTTGCAGCATCAGTGTTGCAATCCCAGGCTCGCGCGCTTCACCCTCCGATCCAAGCTCTCCAGGTTTCTAGCTTGATTCCAACGAGCCAGCTACCATGCCGCCTTCCTACGATCACTGGCGCGCGTTCTGGCACAAGCGCATGCCGATCCTCCACTGGCTGCCGCGCTACGACATCCGGCGCGACCTCAAGCACGACGTCATCGCGGGCTTCACGGTCGGCGTGATGCTCGTGCCACAGGAGATGTCGCTCGCCGCCATGATGGGCGTGCCCGGTCAGTTCGGACTCTACACGGCGGCCATCGCACCGCTCATCTACCCACTCTTCGGTTCGTCGCGCGCGCTCTCGGTCGCCAACGCGTCCGAGGGCAGTCTGCTCGTCGGCGTGATGCTGCGCGCGACCAACATCCGCAGTCTGGAAGAGCGTATCGCCACGGGTATCTTGCTCACGTTCTTCACGGGAACTCTCATGATCCTCGCGGGGCTGCTGCACCAGGGAGGACTCGTGAGCTTCTTCTCACGCACGTCCATGCACGGGTACGTCACGGCCACGGCGTTCTTGATTATCACGTCCCAAGTCCCGCCCTGGCTTGGGATCTCGCTCAGTTCTCCAAAGCTCACGGTCTTCACGTGGCTCGAGATCCTTACAAAAGTGCCCGAGACGAACGCTAACTCGCTATTGCTCGGACTCGTGTCGCTCGTGGTGCTCTACTTCTGCAAGAAGCTCCGCGCGCAGCTACAGCAGATCGCCGACGCCCGCAAACGAGCGAGTGGCGAAAGAGTGACGAAGAACTCACAGCCAAATAGCAGCAGTGGTGCTGAGCACGAGACCGAAGGAGACGAAGACGGCGCTGAGGAACTCGACGACAGCGACGAACTCGACGACGTCATCGAAGTGCAGCTCCACGACTCGGTCGATGTGCGCATCAGCAAGGCCAAGCGCACTGGACGCGTGGCTTCTTCCTCTCCTTCATCTTTGACGTCATATAAGACGGACAAAGTGCACTTGATGCAGGCTCAAGCCAGCAGCAGCAACGATGATGTCACGCGCTCCAAGCCAATAGTAGCACCACTAAACGTCTCCGAGGGTTTCCTGTCTAACCTGCTGCTTGACAGACCGCGCGCGCTCTTTGTGAGCACGCTGCTTTGCGATGCCGGCGCGCTGCTCGTGTGTGTCTTCGGGATCCTCGTCGGCGCGTCGCTAGGCGAAGAGAAGATCCGACTCACGGGCGCCGTGCACCAAGGCTTTCCCGCACCAGTGTTTCCCCCCGCTGCACTCGGAGCCGCGATCCCGTGGGACCGACTACAAACTGTCGTGACGAACGCGATCGTGATCGCTGTCATCTTCTTCATGTCGAGCGTCGCTACGGGCAGCAAGCTCGCGACCAAGGACGGCTACGAGATCTCGCCCAACCAGGAGCTCCTCGGTCTGGGCTTCGCGAACCTCGGTGCGTCGCTCTTCCAGGGTATGCCTTCGAGCGCCGGCATGTCGCGCAGTGCCGTCAACTCGCAGAGCGCGCACACGCCGCTGGCGTCAATGCTCACGGCCGTGCTCGTGATCCTCACGATCCTCTTCCTCACCGGTCCACTCTACTACTTGCCGCAGTCGCCGCTCTCCGCCATCATCGTGCTCTCGGCCGTCTCGCTCATCGACTTCTCCGAGCCAAAGTGGCTCCGGTGCGTGCGCAGGCACGAGCTCTACGTCTGGTTGGGTTCTTTTGCTGGGACTCTGTGCTTTGGACTGCTGAATGGCATTGGGCTCTCGCTGCTGGCGTCACTCGTGGAAATCATGGTGCGCACCAAGAAGCCGTCCGTGTTCGTGCTGGGCCAGCTGCCCGATGGCAGCTTTGCCAAGATGCGCGAGTGTGACGAGACCTCCCAGAGCTCTTCCAGTGCTGCAACTGAGACTGAGTCTCGTAATGATGCACTGAAGCCCGCGGAGCTCCCGGACGTGCTGCTTGTGCGCATGGAGCAGGACCTCTACTTTGGCAACGCGAGGCACCTGATTCACGCATTTGAGAGGGACCTGCAAGCCGCCAAGGAGCGCGGACATATCCTTGGCGCGGTGCTCGACGGCGCGCGCATGAACGACATTGATGCCACGGCCATCCACCTGCTCAAAGAGTTCCAGCTCAAGCTGCGTGCGAGGGACCAGGTTCTCCTGTTTGCGAATCTGAGGCGCGAGACGGAGCTTTCGATCCTCGACAGCGGGTTGGCAGAGGTTCAGGACAAGGGGCAGGAGATCACGATGGCACGAACTAAAAGATCGCTTGGTCACCGACCTTCGGGTGGGATCGCAAGTGCAGTGGCATATCTCAGGCAATAGGCAATAGCTGGAGTTTGGAACCCAAGCGGTTGGGAGAATGGGGCGCGAACTTGTCAGGTCAGCTTGAAGTTTGGTAGCCTTCCGCTGGCGGTTGTGGCCGAGTGTTGCTCCAACCAAGTCATCTGTTCAGATCCGCACAGCAGACTAACTTTGCAGCAATTTGCATTTCCACAGTAGACTTGAAGTTGGCTTGGGGAATGAGCTGTATTGACTTTACTAATGAACAGGCAAAAAGAGCCATTCCGCCCCAGGAAATTGGGAACGGAGGGCGGTGCCCCATTGAAATGACTCCGAATGACCTGTTCATCAGCGCAGTGTAGAGTCTCGCTTGGCGCCTCCGACGAGCTTGCTTGTGATGACGCCAACAGATTCTTCGCATAGTGACGTACTTCTCTGTCCCATTTGTTTATGGACTGAAAAAATGATGTGTACCACATCAGTACTCTGATTGGTCAAAATTCAGGAGTGATTTCGCGTCTCTCTTTTTGTCTATTCGCCACCACACACTTGACTATTTTAAGGCACTGGTCGCGAGCGCTCGCCAGCTGAGCACTCGCGCTCCAATTGAACCGTTCATTCTCGAATCTACAGC
>JAASGT010000876.1:0-14547 GCA_023334315.1 Globisporangium alternatum
GCCAATCATCAGCTGACACGCAGGCACCGGCCGTGGCCTTTGGGCCGGTGCGTACCTAGTCTGTCCTGTGCGGACCTACTCACTAAGTACGAGAAGTCACCTAAGTAGCTATCCTAAAGTAACGGGGGCGGCCCCGTTACAACCGACATAGTGCTATCCAACACTGAGGTGCTCATGCTGCCTCCCAATACAACCTCGCACTTGCAACCTCAAGACGCAGGCGTCATACAAGCGTTCAAGTCGAAGACCAGCGAGCTGAAAAACGAGTACGCTGTCGAGCGACTTGACGCTCTTCTCGACCGAGCGGATGAGATCAATCAGCAGACCGTTGGAAATGAAGCGCCGGCGCTTTACGGTGCAGATGTCCTACAAGCAATGAATTGGGCTCAAGAGACTTGGCAGCACGTCGTCAGCTCGTCGATAGCTGACTGCTGATGCCACACGAAGATCCTCGATGAGGAGATGTACGAGTTTGTAGATAGCATGGGATCCTGTGATTTGTGTGTCTGAATACAAGTCTTTGAAATCAAATACTCGTATTACACAAATATCCTCTCAGACGTTATACAAAAACATATGTTGAGCGGGCGGTATTTTGAGAGATCCCTGTAGACAGTGTGCGGTTACGTTATGGTTACACTCAAATGGCTTCAAAATCATAACCTCGCGAAATTGTTGGTCCGCGGAACGTAACCATTGCGCTGAAACACGAGGCACAATTGAAAAAGCATGGCGGAACACGAGCAGCAGCAGCCGAAGCGCGAGAAGACGTCGCTCGAGCTCTTCAAGCAGAGCTTCCGCGAGTACCTCGTACGTGGTGTGCCTCGACTTGCGATGTGTGTAGCTCCTGTATAACCATCTGCAGTTGCTAATGGTCCTCTGTCTGGTGAGCAGAAAGAAACGAGCGCCGTGCCGAATGACGCCGAGCTGGACGCGCTCATGGCGCTGCTGCACGAGCCGCTGCCCGTGTCATTCCGCGTGAACCTGCACCGCCCCGACGCCCAGCGGTACGTGTTTATGCTTGCTCTCTCTATGTGTGTGCGACCGGTGGCTAAACCTGTCTCTTTTTGCTGCAGAGTCCAGAAGCTGCTGTCGACAGAGCTCCAGTTCGCCGAGAACACGTATTTCCACGACGGCACGCCGATCACTCCACCAAAGTGCGTCCTATAGGAAGACATGGGTTGCTATTTGAGAATGGTGACTCACTACCTTCACTATCATGCACAGGCCGATCGCGTGGTATCCGCTGGAGAACGTCGCGTGGCAGGTGGACTGCGGCCGCACTGCGCTCTCCAAGAGCGGTACGTAGCTTCCTATTAGCCTTGCTATGGTAGACGCACCCACTCACATTCTTCGCTTGTCCTTATGATGCAGCGCCCAAGCACGTGGCCGTGAAAGCGTTCCACTCGTGCCTGCTGGAGCACACGGAGATCGGGACGATCGACCGGCAGGAGGCTGTGAGCATGCTGCCCGTGCTCTTCCTGGACGTGCAGCCGGCGCAGCGCGTGCTCGACATGTGCGCGTCGCCAGGCTCCAAAACGACGCAGGTGATCGATTTTTTGCTTGCGGCTTCGCCCGAGAAGAACGCCTCGAACGGCATGGTGATTGCCAACGACCTCGACAAGAAGCGCGCGTACATGCTCGTGCACCGGCTCACGCGCAACACTTTGCGCAACGCGGTGGTGACCTGCGGCGCCGGAGACTTGTTCCCAGGTCTCTACGACAAGGCGAGTGGCGAGCTGCAGCCGACCAACGTCTTTGACCGCGTGCTCTGCGACGTGCCCTGCAGTGGCGACGGCACGCTGCGCAAGAACCAGGCGCTCTGGAAGGAATGGCACATCGGTCAGGGACTCACGCTCCATCCCATCCAGCTCGCGCTGGCTTTGCGTGGGGCCGCTTTGCTCAAGATCGGCGGCGTCATGGTCTACTCGACGTGCTCTTTTAACCCTGTGGAGAACGAGGCCGTTGTGGCAGAGCTGCTGCGACGCAGCGGCGGCGCACTTGAGCTCGTGGACGTCTCGCAAAAGCTCCCGGCGCTCGTGCACCGCAAAGGCCGCACGAGCTGGAACGTCGGCTGGCGCTCAAAGTCCAAGTCCACGCACAAGGGCCACCTGTTTAAGGCCAACACTACGACTTCGGGTGAGGATGGGGAAGCCAACAACAGCAAGAAGCAAAGCCTGCACGAGTGGTTCAACAGCTACGACGACATCCCGCAGGAGCTGCGCGGCCAGCGTCTTATGCGCTCCATGTTCGCGCCTGCGGGCTCGGACGAGGCGATCGCCGCAGAGCTGCAGAAGACACTGCGCCTCGTCCCGACGGACCAGAACTCGGGCGGCTTCTTCATCGCCGTGCTGCGCAAGACGGCCGATCTTCCAGGTGACAAGCAGCAGGGACTCGCGACCCGCGAGGAGAACTTGGACCTCACGCCTCCAGTGGACTACGTCTGTAAATTGTGCAACCAGCAGGGCCACTTCCTCAAGAACTGCACGCAGTACGTCCCAGACAAGCAGTTTGAAGCGAGTGGCACTGAAGGCGAACATCAGACGCCAAAGACGAAGAAGCAGCGCACAGAGAAGGCAGGGAAGGAGCCGTACGTGAAGCCCCGCGAGACGCTCTATCGCCCTATCGGCGACGACGCCTGGGAGCTCATCCAGGACTTTTACGGCATCCAGGACGCGGCCTTGAAGGTGAGCTTTGACTTTGGCATTTGGTTGGTTGGTAATGAGGCTAGTGGCGGGTATATGCTGATTTGAATGCTCTTCTTTCTGTCATGACAGGCGCGCTTCTGGTGCCGCTCGGACGGCGCGGCGAACGTCAACTACGTGGACGAAGAGATCTCGGACGCGTGTCTCGGTGGCGACGCCCTGGAGGTACAGTCATGCACTCGTAGCCATTCATTTTTGTCTCATGGTGCATACTCAACTGAATCATGTTTCGCGTCCGTTTTGGATGATGTATGGACAGATCGTGAACACGGGCCTCAAAGTCTTCACAAAGCTGGCGGAGAAGGGCGTGACGTACTACCGACCATCGGAGGAAGCGCTCGGGTTCATCGACCAGTTCTTCACGAAGCGCATTCTCACGCTGCCGCCTGCGGACTTTGCGCTTTTGCTGCACGCGACGGCGCATCTGCCGTTCGCTTCTTTGTCGTCCACCAAGGCACAGGCGTTCCTCGCGGACATCGGTGTCGGGCCTGGTGTCGCGCAGCTTGATGGCAACACGAGCGTGTCGTTCAACATGTGGATCGGCAAGGGTGCGCTGCTGCCGCGCGTGTCCAAGACAATGCGCGGCGAGGTGGACCAGGCGCTCAAGCTTCACGCCTCCAAGGCTTAGACTGTGTGTGACTAGCTATCTGGCTAGCTCCAGCGGCGCCGCTCGCGCGCCTTCATGGCCTTCATTAGAAAATAGAACGAGTCTCGCTTGCCTACGATCGTCTGCTCCTCGTCGTCATCCTCCTGACTGAACTCTGAACTCCTGCTCGAGCCTCGCTTGGACGCGGGGAACTGGTGTACTGCGGTGATTCCTGCTGCTGGGCGTGAGGCTGAGCCTGAGGACGGCGTGGGCGTCGGCGCGTCCGAGCCCAGGATATTGTTGAGGACGTCCAGATAGTCCTGCTTGGGAATGCCAATCAGCCGGCTGTCGTTGTTCTCGATCCACGTGCCCAGGACGAACATCAGGAAGACGATCAGCACTACGATCGCTGCCGTGCTGAGTCATCATATAAAGCCATTGTTAGGTATACGGCCATCTCAAGAAGGCCTTAGCTGAGTACGCATAACGTACTTGTAGCCGCGAGTGAGCTTGTAACTCTTGACGACCGCGTGGCCGTGGTTGCCGATGAGGATGCCGGTCACACCAGTGAGGACGCTGCCGACCACTTGGCTCACGAAGCGCGTCGCGACAAAGAGCTTCGCGAACCCAATGTGCAGCATTACAACCACAAGTCCTGTCTGTAGAACGGGTGACTGGGTGGTGTGCAGTACAACGGGCAGCAGCACGACAACCGCCATGTGCGTGTCCACGCATGGGAAGCCGCACGTGTCTGGGTCCGAGTGCGCGTGGTCGTAGAGCGAGCCGTGAAAGTCGATGGGGCGCTTGATGTGCGCCAGGTACTGCAACAATAGCACACCCAGCAGGTTCCCAATGCAAATCCAGATGTACGGGAAGCCAAACTCTGGGATCATCACCAGGAACACGAGCCTGCGAATAACATCATGAGTTACTACTGTTCATAAGCAGTCAGAAATGGCCCCAAACGTTCGCATTGCGCCGCACCAGAGCACGAGTGACAGGTCGCGTGTGCGGTAGCGAGACGTAGTCGCATGCACGTAGCTCTTCAGCCACGGGAGGTCCTGAAAAACAATACGGCAGTTGGTCACAATAAGCGAACTCAGCATGGGATACCAAGAAGCGTGATGAGTCACTCACTCACCTCTTTCATTCGCACGAGCCAAGTGACGACGTCCAGATCCCACTGCAGCAGTGGATGCAGCGAGGCCCCATCCACGTCGTCGTCTTTACCACCGCCATCATGGTTAGCGCTAGGATTAGTGCGTCGCATTCTGTTCTTCTAAGCGGACTGACTGAGTTCCTGCTGATCTTTCTTTCGGTGACGAGCTCCATCATGAGATCGAAAGGAAGAAAAGTCGCGAGCTTGAAGCGACGCACGCGCCTCTTCAGGAACGAGTCGGTCGCTGACGTGTTGTTGAGGCAACTGACTCAACGAACATTCGACATTGAGCGTCACTGGAAGAGAACAGCTCGAGAGTCAAGCAAAGCGAACGCATCGACTGTTTGAGACGTCACGTCGCTTTGCTTGGCGAGATGAGTTTGCACTCTCCCTCTCGAAGCTGATGATGAGCTTGTATCGGTTTGAGGAGGTCCACTTGAAACGCCCATTTGTTATGGGAGGAAATCCCACGTTAGACACTTTGTGCGGTTCATCCGCTATCCATAGTGAAAACAAGTTAAATTGTGGTGAACTGACACGCTGTCGAACCTCTTCATTTTTTACAGAGGCCGATGCTTCTAGATTCGCTACATTTGTTCATGGCGTATCTTATCATCTGGAGGTTTACTGACTAAAAGGAGGTTTTCTCAAGCGCGGGGGTTCAGTCACACAACCAGACAGCCAGAAAAGAAAACCAAAGCTGGAGATGACCACCATGTACGCCGCCTCCACCGCCGCCGCGCAGCAGCTGCAGGAGCACCCGTACGACGAAGACGACAGGTATGCGCGCAAACTATAGCCTCCTGGCTCTGCTGAATGCAACGCTGACTGTGTTCAACTGTGTGTGTCTGTAGACTGGATGTGCCGGGCGTGATTGAAGACCACCTGCTCATGGGCTCGATCAAACACGCGCGCGACGCCCAGCTGCTCAAGGAACATCTGCGCGTCTCGTACTTGCTGGACGCCGAGAACCCGCGCAAGCGTACCGCGAGTAGTCTCGTGGCGGCGCTCGACCTGGCAATAGACTCGGGGCGCGTCGAGCTGGACGACGACTTCTCGTACGACTCGTTCAGATCGAACGTCACGGACGCCAACCGACTCATCGAGAAGGCGCTCGCGGAAGGGAAGACCGTGTTCGTGTTCTGCACGCATGGCAACAACGAGAGCGCGGTTGTGTGCATCACGTACCTCATGATCACGCAGAAGTGGACGCTAGAGCGAGCGTACAAGCACGTACTCCAGAAGCGACCGGCGAGTGCGCCGCGCAAAGCCTACGTGGAAAAGGTACGCAAAGTGCATTTCTATCCATTTATGTTCAAGTTGATTAGCAATGCGTCGTTAATCTCGTTTGCTGACGCGCAGCTGCGGCTATTGGAACTCGAAGTTCACGGACGAGTGACGCTGCGGTTGGAGCAGGTTGGTCCGAGCATGATAGACATCATGATGGGGCTGCGCGGACAGTCACCCGTGAGAGAAGACAGCGACGAGAGAACCAGTCATCTCACTGAGGCGGGTGAGTCGAATTCAGATCGCGCGAGCATCGTTTCCAACATGTCTGTCGTCACGGGGCTCCACAACGGAAGCTCGCTACGCGAGACGATGATCATTGCCGAACAGGAGGAGGAGCAGGAGGCCTTAGAGATTGCACAAGAAGCCAACCTCCAGTCGCTCACAGACAAGCGCGGAAAGCACAAGGCAGCAAGATCAAGCTGCATTATTTCTTAGACATCACCCCGACAAACATCACATTCGAGTGGGGTACTTTGCATAACACATCAAGACTTACTGACGTTCACACACGAATAGCTTATGAATCGCACATACAAAGAAACACATGACGACACTTCCTGCTAAGCTACCTTGAAACGTTCAATCACCACCGAACATTCGCTGCAGGGAACACAGTCGAGAAGCAATGAGGGTGCTGGTTGGTCTCTTAATTGCCTTCTCTTCGTTGTCTTCTGCAGTGTCGGAAGACAGCAGCATTATGTTAGATCACTCAAGTCAATGACACAGAAGGATGGTAAATCGCTAGCTTCTCACCTGCACGCTTGTCAATCAACGGCTTATTTTTCCGAGGTTTGCTGCGTTTCGCTTTTCGTTCTTGTTTGTCACCAGGCGAGTTCAGCACACAGGTACTTCGAATTGGAACTTTAGGTTGCTCGCCGCTTCTCGTGAGCTTCATGTGTGCAATCGCTGCTTCCACCGCTTCAGTAGCTGCGGGAGTCCTCTTTGACTTGACTTTCTTCTAGAGAGCACGCATGTGTTAGATGTCGTTCAGATTCGCGATTGTGTTCAACGCTACGCACAAGTACCTTTGGACGAGGTGGCAACTTCTTTCGCTTCGCGGCAGCAGAGAGCTCGTTCGACTGCGGCACTTTCCGCTTCAGTGTTACTGGCGGAGTCGTCTCAGTCTCCACATTCAGAAAGCTTGATGTATTCTCATCCTGCACATCTCTCGCATCAACTTCGTCATCTGAGCACCCTGTGAAGTCAAGGCGCTGCAAGATCTGGCTCTCGCTTCCGTCGAGACACTCCAGTAGAGCAGCGCGACTGCGCGATTTCTTCTCGCGCCGGCGAAGACATCCGACCGGCGATCGTTGCTGTGCATCAGGCTCGCGCAAAGGCGTATTCATCTTGAGTTCCAGCTTTTGCATCTCGCCTTTCTTTCGCTTCGATTGTTTATCACTATCACTAGCCGTTGCCGTGCTCTTCTTCTCGAGGTACTTCTTCGGTGGGCCAGCCGGACGCATGCGCTTTAGTTTGCTGGCAATCGAACATAACGAGCGAGATTGAGTGAACGCGAGATTGGCTCATTGTACCTAGTCAGCAGCAGCCACATCAACTCACTTCAACACTGCGCGACGCTTGTTCGTGACGTCCGCGAGGGCCGTGCGCGTGGCCGCCATCGCTCTCTATCTCGACTCTCTGACGTGTGCACCTAGCGCTTCTCTGAAAATGCGGGCTTTGCAATTCTCAAGTGTGTTGAAGTTGCCTTTCTTTGCCTTTTCGGTGGCAAGTGCGAGTTGCCAGATCAGAGGGGAAACCTTTGCGTTTATCTCGTGTTATTTTGCAGGTGGACCTTATTTTGCAACAAGTTAGTTTGGGTTCTTACACATTTGTTTTGGGTTTTCCTCCACCCTCGCAGCTTGAAGAGGCACGCGAAACCCCACACACTTCCCAAGCAGCACGCGTGACGAGAAGACCGCGAGACAGTCGACCTAACAGCACCATTTAGTGCGTGACCATGAGCAGCGTGTATCAGTGGGTGGACGAGTTCCAGTTCTCGCGCACCAAGAAGCACATCGCGCGCGACTTCAGCGACGCCGTGCTCCTGGCGGAGCTCCTCGCGCAGCTCTTCCCGGCGTGGGTCGAGCTGCACAACTACCCCACGACGTACCGCTTCCAGCAGAAGCTTGTCAACTGGGAGACGCTCAACCGTACGTTGCGCTGCTTTTCCTTTGCTGCATTGCTGATCCGTACTTAGTGTTGTTGTTCCTTTTCGTATGTTGACGGTAGGCAAAGTGCTGACGCGGATCAAGTGCGAGATCACACGGAAGCAGCAGGAAGATCTCGCAAATGCCGTGCCAGGCGCGATCGAGTTGCTTCTTGTGCAAGTGCGCAGCCAGGTAGGACGGTTCTGTTATGTGAATACAATGGCGATGTTTGTAGATTCTCATCGCCGCTGTGTCACGACAGACGACCAAGAACGACCAGCAGATAGCTAACTTCAAGACTCCAGTTTCTTCGAATGCGCGATCTGCCGAAGCAAAAGTGGCCTCTCCAAAGCCAAGCAGCGGAGTTAAGTCGCCTCAAAGCGGTTCCAAGGCGGAATCACGCACTACAAGCTTCAGTAAGCAACAAAGGTATGACGCTCAAGCCCAGTATTTTTGCTACTTCGCTCTCCTGTTTCTGACACCAATGTTCATGCTCGCCTGTGTGATTTATTTCCCGCAGATCCTTTGCTGCCGCATCAGAGGCGAAGTCGACGCTACCGCACTCCCAACAGCCGACGAAATCGCCAAGATCGACGAGAAAGACAGATGATGCAAACTCCGTGTCGCCACCAAAATCTCCGCAATCAACGCGACCAGGAGCTTTCGCCCTCGCGGATTTCCTCCCACCCGAGCAGCGACCAGTTCAAGACGACATCGCGTCTTCTTTCTCGAAGCTGCTGCAGCTGATGTCACGAAAGGATTCAGAGCCTGTAACTGAGAGTTCGCCGAGAAAAATCGCCAAACCCAACCTGGCGAAGCCTGTCAAGCGTCCACTAACCCCCGACCACAAGCAGAGTGCACTACCAAAGCCAGGAAATCGAGATCGCCCTGCTAGTGCAGACTCGAAATCGCGATCATGGCGACAGCGGGGAGTAAATGTGAGTAAAGCACCTCCTCTCGCCTCGAAGGGGACGAAACAAATGAGTAAGCCAGGTAGCGCGACGCAACAGCGAGAGCCTGGCGACAACGCTAGTTGCACCAAGGACAGCACTCATCATGATGCCGCGAAAAACGAGTTTGCCGAGTCGTCGTTCGTGTATTTCTCCTGCCACGAAGAGCCTCCAGTCGACGATGAGCAGCAGGCGTGGGCCAAGTACGAGCGTGTTCAGGTTGCTCGCTTTGTTCGATCTCTTCCTTCTGGAGACTGCCTGGTACAATTGCTCAAAGCCGACGCAACCTACTCGCAAGCCACTACCAGCGCACTCGGATTCAAAGTGTACGTGTCCACACCACACTTCATCGAGTGCTGTGGCTCGCAGTTGCACAACATTCAGAGCATGAGGTTCGACGCAGCGATGGGAAAATGGAAATGGTTTTGTCAGCAAAAGACTGAAGGCGGCGATGGCAGCGACAGCTCAGGATTGTGGAAGAGAAACTTGGCTATCGACATTGCATCGAGCGCGTACTCTTTGCCAGCGGGTCCAAAGACCGAGCCGGCGCTCAAGAGCCGAAGCTTGATTCCGACATCTGCGATGGCAAAGAAGACATCGCAGAACGCGCACTTTTTCACTGAAGTCCTCTCGCGCGTCAAATGCAACTCGATCAGTCTGGAGGAGCCCGTGGTGGTGTGTGCGACAGAAGGACGCGAACCCGACGTCACACCCTGCCCAGAGTTTGTCCAGGATTTGTACGCGACCATCAGCTTTGAGACACCAGTCGCGCCAACAGTATTCCCGAAAGTCCAACTGGAGCTGCCGCTGTCCGTCCCTGAAACGAAGCTCGCCAAGTCGCCGCCTCGCAGGAAATCGAATGTCAGTGCGCTCGAAGTGATGTAACGCATAGCAGCAAAGCTGCTTGTAGCCTTCAAGGCAGGCTGAAGGCAGAATTGTGATTACGTTGTACAATCTATTGTGCATAATGAACAATGGTGGTCGGAGGCAAGTCTGCACTCTTATGAAGCTCTCACTTTTTCTTTACCAGCAGCGCGCCACGGATGATCTGAACAACGCTTTGCACGGTGATCTCCACGATGAACGCTGCAGCTTTCGCAGGATCGCCCAGATGTGTACTGTTGTTGTCATCGATTTGACTTGGGTCGTTTCAGAGTCAGCTATACCATTGTTACGACAGGAAGCTCCCCAGCGAGGCTCATTGAACGTGCGGAGCGAGTCGGAATCCACCAACGGCACGTCGATAACCAGACGTGTCTTTCATTTCTTGGTGCTGATCACGAAGACGCCCGTATCTCGACCACAGTCGCGACAGGTTACTACTTGGCGACGCGAAACCAGCTCATTCTTACGTCTTGTCGCCAAATAGACTTGTTAACCACTTCAGGTACTTGGGCTCAATCTTGCTGGGGAATGGTGAGCTGAGCTGCTGCTGCTTCTCCAGCCACGCTGTCACCTCTTGCATGTCGCCCTTCCGGGCTCCATGGAGCTTCTTTGGCTGCTTCACGCTAGTTGCGAGCATCTCCGTTAGATGCTCTGGTGTGCTCAGCTCGGGTTTCTGCATCAGTAGCCAGCAGAGCACGTCTACATGGCCGCAACGGATTGCGCACCAGAGCGCCTTGGGCGGGATGCAGTCGGTGAAGAGCGTGCTAAGCCACTGGACAATGTCGAGGAGTCCGGAGCTGGCAGCCAGACACATGGCGCTCTTCACCTCTCTCCTCTTGAGCTTCTTTCGTTCAGCTGCGAGTTTTCTCACGAGCTCCAAATCGCCACAGATGACGCCAATCACAATGCCATACGCTGCGTAGCTCTCTGGAAAACCTATGACGATCTTAGTGACGAGGTCGAGTTGCGAGCCGAATGCCATTTTCCTCAGCGTCGAGAGGTACAGACGGCTCCCTGGGGACTTGTCGTGTAACCACAGAAGCCCGTCCTGCGCGCCTTTTTGCACCAGCGACTCCATCGCCACACTCACCCTTGTCTGCAGGCGCTTCTCAAAGATCCAGTCCACGACGTGCTGCTGTTCATGAAACGCGGCTTCCTCCAACACCAGAGGAGACCACTGGTCTGGGAACCTGGTAAGCAACCACTTAAGCACGTCCAAGTGACCGAATATCGCCGCGTTCTCCGACGCCATGAAGGAACACAAGGCGAGTTGGTCTCTGCGGTTCGCGTACATCCACTCGAGGATCTCCAGGTGGCCGCGCGCAGCCGCGAGGTTCCACAGCGCGTCTTCCGTGAACCCGAGGCTAAAGTGCCACACTTTTGGGTATAACAGCTGCACGATCGCAAACTGTCCGTTGTTCACTGCAGCGCGCAGTGCACCGTTCACGCGGATGCTCTTAGTCGTAGAAAGCGCCCACTGCACGACGCGCGCGCTCCCGCGTTTCGCGCCGTACACGAAGATGTCGCTCACAAGGGACTCTTCTTTGCGAGAGAGCGGCAGACGTTCACGCTGCTTCTCCGCCTCGCTTCCTCTCTCGAGCTCTTCAATGCGCATATCCTCAGTGTGAAGACTCAGCAGCTCGTCTATCTCTGCGGCGGTGGCGAGCGCCGCCATCGCGCGCTTAAGCTTGGTGACCACTGGTGTGTCGGCGAACTGGCGAATCGCGCGCACGACGCTGGGTATCGCGGCGATGGACTCGCGCTCGCGGAGCACCACGTCCACTGCCACGAGCCCCGACGTCGCCATCGTAGCGGCGTCGGACTTCTTCTGCCGAGCTGCTTGTGAAAGAGAGCTGAGGTTTTTGTGTGGGACTTTTGTACCACATGACTATTTTACCTCGATAGAGTGACTATGGCAGAATGACAAGAGAATGGTGCCCAATCCTCGTTAAAGTGACAGCGGCAAAGTGTCTACCTTGGATTGAGCTCTTCAGTTGGCTGGCTATACACACACAAACACACAAGCAAGCTCTTCCTCACTTGCCATTGTCTTTCTTGTAACGACGGTCGCTCACTGCACGACGTCGTCGCAGTCGGTCGTGGTCGCGAGGTCGGCCCAGTCCTCAAGCTCCTTCTTGCTTTTCGCCAGCACTGCGGTGACGCCCTCGACGGCGTCCTTGCCGACCACGAGGCGCGCTGGGAGCGTCCGTCCTACGCAGCGTCCAGTCTTGGTCAGCGCTTCCGTGAGTAACTTGGCCGCCTTCACGGGATCTCCGCGCTGGTGGCCGCTGCGCGCAGCTAGCGCCTCCCACCGCGGCTGCGTAACCGAGTCCAAGTCGGCGATGCGGGTCTTCGCAGCGACCATGTTGTCGCCAAAGAGCACGGTGCGGAAGGCGCCAAAGTCGATGCACGTCACTTCGATGTCGAGATGCGCGACTTCGGCCCGCAGCGACTCGGAGATGCCCGCGACGGCGTACTTGCTCGCGCTGTAGAGCCCCGTGACCGACGAGCCGCGCCAGCCGGCGATAGACCCGACGTTCGCGATTACGCCCGACTTTTGCGCGCGCATGTGCGGCAGCACGGCGCGCAGCACATTCGTGATGCCGAACACGTTCGTGTTGAACTGGTCGTAGATCTCGCTCGCACTATGTATATACACATTAGTATAGAGTCGATAAACAGGCGCATCAGCAAAAGGCGACACCAACCAAAGACCACAAAGACCACAAAGACCCACCTGCACTCTTCCACTGCGCCCTGCAGTGCGTAGCCAGCATTGTTCACGAGAATGTCGATCCGGCCGTAGATCTGGACGGCGTCAGCGATCGTCTTGGCCAGCACCGCGTCCGTGGAGGTGACATCGAGAGCGATCGCTGATGCGCCACGCTGCTTGAGGTCCTCGAGCTTGGACGCGATGCGCGCCGTGGCGATGACCTTGTCGCCACGCGCAAGGGCTTCAAGAGCGAGTGCGTGACCGAGCCCCGACGAGCAGCCGGTGATGAGCCACACCTTGGGGGAAGCTGAGGTGGACATGGTGGACATGTTCTCTACTGGGGGCTGTTGATGTCTGTGGTCGGAAGCTTTTGGGAATGACCAGCTTCGTTCTTGTTGTGATTTGCTCGCAGTCTCATTTTGACAATTGATGAATATGCGGTGTTGATTGGCTGAAATTAGCTAAGAAGTGCACATGTCGCAGAAGTTGAACTTCGTCGTTGATGCGCATCAGCAATCGTCTTCGACCATTGTGCATCAAAAGAGCTCTTGGCGCCAAGAGCGCTTGATGCACTGAAAGTGCAATCGTGCGTACAACCACCGCAACAGCAACATGGAGCTGTAGTAAATATGCAGGCACAGCCACGATGAGATTGCGCTTCGTTAACGTCACTTTAACGGCTTACAAATTACTAATTGACTAAAGAAGTCTGAACTCACCAGCGAGTTGCTAAGGAGTTGCAGTCGTTCATTTGCAATGTTGCTCACTGGACAGAGCATATGCCACCAGTCCGACCGCGATTTTCTGGAAGCAAATTGCTCATGTTTTGGTACCGATCTGGATAGTGATCTATCAGCCAGCGTAGTACAGAGAAAGCTGGAGGCCTATCGATACTCTGGCTTACCATCCAGTAGCGGCAGCTTACATCATAGTGATCGTGCAACCACTGCAGCATCTTGATACTGTTGCACTTTAGCGCCTCGCGCATGGCGCCGACTGTGTCGACGGGCGCCTCGTGGTCAAATAGCCACTGCGCGACGTCCATTTGCTCATGTTCCACCGCCGCCACCAGCGTCTGCGGAGACCACCGATCGCGGTTGTTCGCGTAGAGCCACTCGAGCACATCAATGTGACCGAGTCGCGCGGCGTCTTTCGACGCGATGGGCTGACACGACGCGTTTGGGTCCCTTCGATTCGCAAAGAGCCACTTGAGAGTGTCCAATTGTCCGTGCTTCGCTGCTGTATTCATTAACTGGACCTCACTCGCAGCACTACTGCCATGCAGTAGCTGGATGATCGTATCTAGGTGATGCGTATGCCGAACGCCATACTGCAGCAAGGGATCCACCACCTTCGTAAAATTGGTATTTCCATCAACGAGCGCCACGCCCTCCAGCTCATCCAGTCGCATGTCTTCACTGAACTGCGCCAGAGTGCGATCCACGAGCGCGTCGTCACGTTTTTCCAGTGCGCGCTCGACCCGAGTACACAATGGCTCCTGGGCGTAGCGTCGGATGGTGCGCACCGCAAAGGGCAGCGCCGCCACTGCCTCGCGCTCACGCAGCACCACGTCCAGCACCACGAGTCCGGATGCCATGGCGACCGCTTGCCTTCGCTCTCGTCGCTCGCTCCTTTGCTCGCACCACAAATGTGCGAGCTCAGAAGCACAAACGTGAGAAAATCGAAGAGAAATTGAGCCCAACTGTGCTTTTCTTGGACGCACAAGAGTACACTTTTATTGTTTCCAAAGTGTCCACTTGTGAGTACAAGAAAAGCACAGTATCGCTCGCACAGCTTTGGGCAAGTAGCGTTCTTGATCGACTCAATGCCAACCACACGTATCGGATGTGTCCAGACCTGTGACGTAGCAGACTCCTCTTGACCGCAGCAGTTCCTGACGGACGGAGCACCTTCCAGTGCTCGACAGGCCTGACAGTGCTCACCTAGACCATGCGTCAACCTTGGAGCGCTCCGCGCAATCGCGCCTGTCTCTTGCACACCTCGATGATGCGGTTGTCAAAGTACAGTATGCTCAGCCTCAGAAGCCCGTCGGTGATCACTCGGACACTTCTCAGTCTCTTGTCAACGGCATCAAATCCAACCAAGAGCTCA
>JAASGT010000877.1:0-14543 GCA_023334315.1 Globisporangium alternatum
AATCGTATCCATACTCGCTCAGTCTCCATTCTAGGGTATGTAAAAGCCACGACTGAACATGTAGATTAGTATGACACTGGATAGTTCCCTCTAGCAGAAGAGAAGTCCGGCCAAACTTGTAAACAAGTTAGGCACTTTGCCCCCCCCCCTCCGTCCGACCAGACGTTCGTATTATGAAAAGACAGTGCAACCGAAAGCCTCACTCTTCAAGTCAACAACCTCAGCCATCAAGCCTGCCTTTCCACTCGTCACCACTGAGCTCCAGCATGAGACGACACAGATACGACGGCGGTCGCAGCGATGATGTAGCTCTCCGAGTCCAAGATAGAGATCGTCTCACACTCGCTCTGCATGCCTGTGACGCTCCTCATCAACTTCTCACTCTTCCAGTACCTCACGACCATGTACTACAAGCGCTGGCGCGCTGCTCCTCGCGTGCGCCTCCGGTGGCTTCGTAACGCCGATTCCGTTCTCGTACTCGGATGACGTGAAGGTTGGGTGCCTGAACGACATCTCAGAGACTGCCTCCGTGCTCACATTCCTGATCCAGATCACGATCATCGGCCGCAATATCAACAAGAAAGTCAAGATCGCAACGCTGAGGTATCTCACGTACGCATCCGAGCTGTTGATCCTCTTCGGACTCTTCGTCGTGGCGCAGAACGTCTTTGAAGTGGCGTTCCCGAGCATCCACGTCGGCGCGATGGACGGCCTTGACAACATCATGGAGAACGTCGGGCTCTGGTTCATCTTCATCTTCCGGTTCATGGTCTTCATCATGGCCAAGAGCTACCAGTTCGTGCTCGAGAACAAAAGTCCGAGGTCGTCATGTACTTACTGTTCGTGACCCACGAGTACCTGTTCTAGATTTTCGAAGCCAACATGAATGTGCCTTGGGAAGCCGTCCAGACGCTCCAGGATAAGCTGCGCAGCAAACTCGAGCAAGCTGGGTAGCAAGATGCACACCACGAACGTGAGCATGGGGCCTCGATGTCCAAGACTTCGGCAGACGCACCCACTTCTGCGTCCATCCGGTCAGGCTCCAGGCAGCCGCTGTGGGGAGGACTATCCAGCAAGCTGTCGTTTCGATCCTCTGTGCGACCTGCTGTCGCAGTCTCGGTCGCGCCGCAAAAGAAGTAGCAGCGACAGTGCAGTCTAAATGAACAGGATCACAGCTCTTTATCACAGTAGCCTGCGATTGGCTTGCATCACTAGCCATGCTGTTGCAGGAGACAAGATCATCTCCTACAGATAACAACGTGTCAATAATGCTCCGAACCCACAAGCCAGCGCGATCCCTCCCTCAGTCACGGACTACCCACACCAAGTTTGAAAACGCCCGAAGCGAACGAGACAGCTAAAGTTAGACATCTCTACAGCGAGCCCAAGACACAGCAGCGCAAGTTCAAGAGACGAAGAGGGCCCACGAGCCCAGCAAAGAAGCGTTGGTGCTGAGCTGCTTCATTCAAGCGCCAAGGCCTTCGAGGACGACGTCGCCCCGCTCAAACATGGCCATGATGGCGATCTCCGAGTCCAGCATGGAGATCTTCAGCCGCTCGTTCTGCATGCCCGTGACGCTCCTCATCAACTTTTCGCTCTTCCAGTACCTCACGGCCATGTACTACAAGCGCCGGTGCGAGATCCGCGGCGCGTTGCTCCTCGCGTGCGCCTTTGGTGGCTTCATCGCGCTCATTCCGTTCTCGTACCCGAACTCCGTCGCCGTGGGCCACCTGAACGACATCTCAGAGACTACCTCCGTGCTCACGTTTCTGATCCAGATCACGATCATCGGCCGCGATATCAATAAGAAAGTCAAGATCCCTGCGCTTCGGTACTTGACCATCGTCTCGGAACTGCTCATCCTCATGGGACTCTTCGTGGTCGCGCAGAACCTCTTCGAGGTATCGTTTCCAGGCATCAGCGTCGGTGCAATGGGCGGTCTCGACAACATCTTTGAGAACGTCGGGCTCTGGTTCATCTTTTGCTTCCGGTTCCTCATCCTGAGCATCTCCCGCGGCGTGAGCTACGTGCTGTGCAACAAGAAGGTTGAGATGCTCACGTACCTGCTCTTCGTAACGCACGAGTACCCGTTCATGGTGCTCGAGGCGCACTCGGAGGTGTCCTGGGAGAACGTTGAGGCGCTCTGGAACCGCCTCACGCTTGCGATGTGCATCGGCCTTACGATCAAGGACAAGTTCCGCAAGAACTCGAGCACCTTGTCCAAGATGCACACCACGAACGCGAGTCGTGGGCCCGAGGAAATGTCGATTACGCTGCCGCAGCGCGCGATTCGCACGGTCGTGGGCGTGCCGCCGTTTGGATTCAACTCGATGCGCTCGACTGTCACGCCCGCGAGCACGAAAATTGTGTCCAAGCGAAGCTAATGAGCGAAAGCGACCGCTGCCTAGACTATTCTTGGTAGTATCTAGGCTAGATTCTAGTGATGGTGGTAAGTTAACTATCATAATAAACAACAACACACTTCAAACAGATTCTGAGCTGACTTCCGAACGTGAAAGATCGATCAGAAGATAAACCTGGACTGTAATTAGAAATGAACAAGCTAGTCGCCTGCTTAAATGAAGGGCGGACGAGGGTTTCCAAGCCTGTGAGAGGCGAACTTCTCTTCACTCTTTGACTCACTCCGACGCGATTATGACACGAACTTTTAACAGATTGAGTCGATCGCGACTCAATAATAGTCAAGCATGGGCTCAGCGATGCACCTGAACGCCGCGGCGATGGAACGCGCGAGCCGTCTCGTGTTCCTGCCCATCGCGCTTCTGAACAACTTCTCGCTCTTCCAGTACCTCGCCACTGTGTACTTCCGGCACCGCCACGGGCCTCGTGTGCACTGCTACTCCTCTGTGCGTTCCTGGGCTTCATGGCGCTCGTGCCGCCCGCTCACCCGAGCGTGAGGTTCGTCAATTACGTGAATCACATCTCTGAGACGTGCATGACCGTGACGTTCCTGGTCCAGGTCATCATCGGCCACGACGTGATGCAGAAGATGCGCATGAAGCGGCTCTGGCTGCTCACCTAGCTTGCCGAGCTGCTTACGGGCGTCTGTCTCCTGTTCGCAGCCGTCAACATTGTCGAGCTTGCGATGCCGGGAGCTGTGAACCTGACGCACTTAAACCCAGACGAGGACGCCGTGCAGGACCTCGCGCTGCTCTACATCTTCGGCTCGCGGTTCTACTTCCTCGCGCTCTCACGGGGCTCTCGCGATGCTCACGACCAAGAAAACAGAAATCGATCTCTACTTCTTGTTCCTCACGCACAAGTACCCGTTCATGCTTCGCAACTGGAAGACGAACCTCGACTGGGACGACGTTGAGGCGATCTGGTTCTGACTCACGGTCATGACGTGCATCCTCTTCACGATCCATCAGAAGCGCAAGAGTAGCGGTCGAGACGGCACTGGCGGCACTGATGGCGCGCGCACGACCTCGGACAAGTCGGCTGTGATTACGAGCAACGAGGTCCAAGAGCCTGTCGACGTTCAAGTTGCTCTCAATGCGCCAGATGCTCTCGGAGAAGCTGAGCATGACGCCTCTTGGGAAGGTGAGCCTTGCACCTTCGATGCGACAGGTCACACCAAAGTCTATGTGTCATTGTTCAATGAGAACAAGGTTAGGATATAAGAAATCATAGAGCTCCCGCTTGCATTGTAAACCAGAGCTGAATTTGCTTGATGAGCTTAAGACTACTCGGGTGGAGGCTTTGAAGCTTCGAGCTGCTTCACTGATGCAATGGCGGCTGAAGTAAAGAGGACTAACGCCCCCTTGCCATCGAAACCTTGATTCCGATATCCGAACTCACCGATTCTGAGTGACGCTTGCGCCGTCCCTGGCTCACGGTCGCCTGGGAGCCGCGCTGCGAGGCGTGTTGGGACTCGGTGGTGGTCATGAGGTTCCCGAAGCAGCCGTGCTTGATCTTGTCCTTGACGGTGAGCCAAATGCACCAGACGACGAGCAGGCGGTGTTACACGCCCTGGACGAACTCCCACGACACATGCGTCGAGGCCTCGAGCACCACGAACGGGTACTCGTGTGTCAGAAACAGGAGGTAGACGAAGAGCTCCGTTTCTTGGTGCGCAGGAGGTTCTTGAAGCCCTTGATGAGCCCGAGGTAGTAGAACCGAAACACAACGGTGAACACGAGAGAGGCGTCTTCAACTGCCTAGTTGAAGGCTTCTGAGACTGAATTTCCGATGCGCGGGTTGAAGACCTCGATGAGGTCCAGGACGATCACGCCCAGCTCGACTGTGATCAGCACCTCAGCTAGGCACGTGAGGTAGTGGAGTGATTTGATCTTGACTTTCTTGTTGCCGTCGTGACGGATGATCGTGATCTGCAGCAGAAACGTGAGTGTCGAACACACCTCTGATATGTCATTCAGATGATGCACGGCCTCCTCGTCGGAGTGGGCGAGCGGCACGAGGCGCGCAAATCCGAGGAACGCCGTATCCATCAGCAGCATCCCGCGAGGCTCATGGCGTCGAGCATAGTACATGAGCATCGGATACTGGCAGAGCCCAAAGCTGAGCAGCAGGAACACGAGCTGCGACGCGTAGTACATCTCAGCTTTTGTGATCGTCACCATCGTGGTTCCCAGTTGATTCGTGATACTTAGGCTTGGGTTTTTGGCTCTGGTCTGAAAAAGCGGGTTTCGTGATGTGAGTTGGCAAGTGAGGAGAGCGACTCGCTCGCTGTCTTGGTTGAGTGCTGCCTTCGTTAGTCAGTTGATTAATGACAGCTCACGGCAGTCGACATCAGGGTTACATCGTGAGCGAACAGGGCTGCGTAATAAGACAGTCGCGAGCCATCTGAGCGATCGATCGATACATAAGACGCCGTCGCATGGCTGCAGGATCGCATCACGAGTTGACCCTGCTGACTTACCACCAGCTGAGTTCGTATTTATTCAAGCTGTAAGTGCGAAATTGCTTGGGGAGAGATTCAGCCATCGACAATACACCTCAAAGAGCTAGGTGTCCAGACGACTCAAGGCCAACGCAGAGGACGACCAGACAAGAGCGCGTTGATTGATGTAGTACAAGTGAGCTGTACTATCTGAAATACTGCACGCAGTCTTCCAGAACTCGAGGTCAGCCTGTATTCTCAACTTTCTCTCTCTCTAGCGGAGGTTGGTCGGAATCGCTCGTTCTCACCACGAGATCTTGCCGAGCGGGTCTCGCGATGGCTTCGCAATTGGTACCAACGTGACATTCGGCGTTGGACTCGGCGCTGGCGAAGGCGTTGCTGGGGCTCTCGTCGGGGTCGGGGTCGAACCCGCAGCGCTAGAAGAGGAGCCGCTGGAGTGCGAGTTCTTGTCCTCCAGGCCAAAGAGGTTGGAGATGATTGACGTGATGAGGAAGAGCTGGCGGTGCTCGCTTTTCTTCGTGTCCAAAGAAGCGCGTGCTTGCAGAGCGAGATCGCTCGTCGAGTCGTTGGGCTTCACACGGAGCTGTCGTGGCGTCCGCTGCACATTGTCGTTCTCGTCGTCACTAAGCTTGAAAGCTGCGACGCCGCTCGCATCAGTGTCCCAAGTTGCAAAGCACATGGCCAGCACCATCACCAAGCCGAGCGTGTGCAAGCCGAGCATGGCCGCCTTCTGTTGTGGATTAGTGCGGAGGAGTGGGCAGACGCGTCGACAGGAGATCTTCGTCTGGGCTTGGAGCTTGGGACGTCTGTGGGCTTGCGAGGAGATTCGGGAATGAAGGCTTTCGAGCCCAGCGTGCGCTGCACTCGGCACGTACTGCTGGCTCTGAATGCGAATAAGAAATCGAGCTTTGCTGCGTCTTTTCTCTCGAAAACTGTTGACGTTGGCTTGTGTGTGGTCTCAAAGCTGCACTTTCTCACTCTGTGAGTATACTAGCGGGACGCTCGTGCTCGTCACAGCCAATGCTGGCAGCTGCAAATGGCAGGATCACGGTAGACTGCGCCCGCAGGTTTGCAGTCTCCTTGCCTTTGTCGGAGTTGCGGCTCGCGCTCGCTTGGGAACGGTCGTACGTGGACTTGTGGGACTCGCTGCCACTGCAGCTTGTTCTTTTGGGCTGCTTGTACTGCGCTTTGTCGCGTCTCGGCCAGATTGAACAGATGAGTGTGAGCCAAAGACAGAACACGATCAGCGTGCGGAGACAGAGTCCCCTTGCGAACTCCCACGAGACGTGCGTCGCGTTCTCGAGCGTCGCACATGGAAGCGTGTGGGAGGCCAGAAGCGAATACGTCACGAACTCTGCGCGCTTGTGAGCGAGGGCCGCTCGGACGCCGACGAGCGCGCTGATATAGAAGAACCAGAAGAACATGATGAACGCGAGTACAGTCACTCGAGTGATCAGGCTGACTTGTCTCGAGATCAGGAGCCCCAAGTCTTCTGGGCCAAGGAACACTTGAAGGACCTCGAGCCCGACGATGACGGTTTGGATCGCTACCAAAGCCTCCGCAATAGAAGTCAGCTGCCCTATGAACCGAATTCTGCCGGGCTTGTTCTTCTTGCTGCTGTCTCGGCCGACGATCACGATCTACAGCAGGAATGTCAGCGTCGCGCACGTCTCAGAGACAGAATTCGGATGGCGCAGCAGGTTCGTGTTCGGATGTGCAAGTGGCACCAGCACTGCAAAGCCCATGAACGCACTGGCAGTCAGTAGCACGACGCGAGCTTGCCTTCGACGGCGGTAGTACGCCATCAGCACGAACTGGAAGAGCCCGAAGCTCAGAAATAGCGACAGCGGCAGGTATGCGAGTTTAGAGGCGCGGCCCAGCGCTTCTTGAGCCACCACCAGAGGCATCGCTGTCTGCCTGCCACTTTGGTGGTCGCACAGGTCGAACGGACGAGATGGCGACTGCAACGCAACGATGACGAAGTGACCAAAGCACATCGCCTAAGAATACCCATCCATGCACTCACCTTTACCTTTGACTGTCATAAGATGAGGAGTCTGGTTCTTCATGCTCGCTCACGCCTTACGTTTCGATATACGACCGAGCCTAAGTGTGCGACAAGACCCAATATATGACCACCTCCCATGCAGCCCCCTCGCCACTTAGGCTGCATCAACAGAGGCCGAGCATCCGGAACCCCAAAGCAGCCGTTCGTATCGCAAAAAAGTTCGTCATTCACTTGTTCATAGGGTTTCTGGTTCGTCTTCTCTATATAAAGCCCTCTCTATGCGGCACCGGTCCGAGTCATGAAGCCTTGGGCTTCCAGTCATAGCTGCAGCAGCGTCTTGATGTCGTCGGGGAACTTCAGCTGCTGACCAAAGTGCTTCAAGTGCGTCTCGTAGATCTCGCGCATTGCGTCCTCTCCGAGCCATTCAACCTGTGCGCACGCGCGGATCGCCAAGTAGCACACCTCGCAGCGGTCCGCCTTGGTACAGAGCTTCACGGCTGTGAAGAGCCGATACACAAACTCAAAGTCGCCCATGTCCGCGTACCTCTTCATCAACGAGATCGCGAGCGCCACGGGGATCGTCGGGATGTCCTGCACACTGCGTGCCTGGAACGCGCTCTTCGCGGCCGCGAAGCGCTGGTGCTCGAAGCAGCTCGTGAGGAAGTTGGCAAACCAGAACGGCTGGTTGGCGACCTTGAAGACGGCGTTGTGCTGCGCAACCACCTCGTAGAGCTGCTCGTCGTCCAGCGTCTCTCGATCAGCGCACAGCGTGTCGATCACAGCGCGCAGGTGGAGATTCGGCACAGTCGCAGAGAAAGCTACAGCACACCGCTTGAGATCGTCGAGTATCTTGAGGATCAGGAAGTTGTGCTGCTGCTTGAGAGTCAAGTAGCCCAGCAGGTTGCCCACGATGGCCGTGTGCACCCGCAGCCGTGGACTCGCGTACTCGTACTCTTCCTGGACGAGGCGCCAGGCGTCCTCGGGCCGATCGCCGAGCAGCAAACCGGTCACTGCAAGCGGGAGTGCGTCTTCGCAGAACGGCGCGTTGCCTCGCTGGCGGCGAATCTCGACGATCAACGCCACGTGCTCGTAGTCGCCGAGCTTGATCGCCGCAGTCAGGACGCGAGGGTACAGCGGCTTGCTCAACTCGTCAGGGATGAACGCCAGATCCTTTGGGCTCTTTGAGTGCTTGTTCACGTCCACGTTGCGCTGCAGGAGCTCGTCGAAGATGGAGAGCACGTTGCGAGCACCTTCTTCGATACGAGCAGCCGTATCATTATCATTCTGACTCTCCTCGTATTCACTCTTCAGCGCGAGATAGTCCACGTAGGACGTTGGCATCGCTGGCACCTGCTGTTGATCACCACTTGCTGCCGCTGCTGTGTTAGTGTGGTAGTAGAACTCGTCGAAGGCTCGCATGCAGTGGAGAAAGTCCACCGGTCGCAGCTCAAAGCTCAGCTCGCGCATCTTGACGCGCACGTCGCTCAATACACTCGTGTTCCCCGAAGCGCCCACGTAAAAGAGCATGCAGCGGTAGAAAAATATGTTCTGGAAGCCGTCGGTCGCGCTGATCTGCTTGTAGGCGCGCTCGACGTCGTCGTAGCGGCGCAGCACGGCGAGCGCGCGCACGTAGTTGGCGTTCATGGTGACAGTCGGCCAGAGTTTGCCGGAGGCCATGAGGTTCTCGTACACCTGCACGACCTGCTCGTGTCTGTTGAGCGCGGCGTAGGCGCCCGTGGCCATGGAGAAGAACGACCGGTAGTGCTCGTGGGGCATGCGCAGCTCGCGGTCGTTCTGCGCGAGGCCACTCGACGCGATCGCCTCGCTCACGAACCGCCGGTTCTCGTACACAGCGACCGCGAGCTCGTTCTGGCCACCCTTGAAGAGGAACTCGAGCGCCAACTGCTCCATCATCTTCGTGCGGCCCTCCTGGTACCGCGGCAGCACTTGGCGGGGGCCGGCGGGGCGTTCCCCTCGAGCCAATTCGATCTCTTCATCATCGTCCTCATTGTCGTAGTCATCCTCATAGTCCTCGCTGTCAGTAGCCGCGGTCTTGACCAACAGCTCATTCAGTGGACACGTGCGGCCCACGAGCGCCGGATGTGTGCGGAAGAGTGGCTCGTAGCAGTCCGCGACGCTCTTGAGGATCACCGGAAAGTCGCCCGCGGCCGCGCGGAACGCCATCCAGCGCTGCGTACGCGCGCTCTGCTGCTGGAACCGCTCACGCTGCTCGCTGTCGCGCTGGAAGTAGAGGTCCATCTTGCCTGCACCGCCGTTGGTGTGGCGTCGCGGGATGATCATCCGCTTGGGAATCACAGCCTGTTGCTTCTGCTTCTTTCCTGTGGGCGGTTGCTGCTGGGAGAACGCCCGCTGCTGCTGCTGCGTGAGCACGGGCAGCTCAGTTACGAGCGCACTGAGGACGCGTAGTCGCTGCTGCGCCATCGCAGGCGCTGCGCGCACCGCCATCGCGGCCTTGAGCAGCATTTCGGCACCAGCACAGAAGTGGAGCGAGGATGGTACATCATTCGTCCTGTGAAAACGAATGCTCCGAAGGCGCTTGTGATTTTTTTTATTTCTACGCTCGAAAAGGAGGATTTGCATCAAACGCAAGTCTAAACCACAGGATTTCACGTAGCAAAAAAATGTCCTTCCCCAGGTTTTGAATCTACTATATAAAATGGACATTTAACTTAATCTTTGTATAAAAAAGCGGCACATTGGGGTAGGAGCTTGACTCGAAATCCGAGGAAAAAGAGTTTAAACAAAATGAAAGTATTAATTTTTGAAGTTTTTTTTACAAAATAGTGAGGTTTATAAAGTATTGTAGAGGATCCTCATCTGTGCTTGTAACAGCCTCACAAAAACGAAAACGTACCGGTATACGTACCGGTAATGCTGCATGATAAGATTACTACCGGTATTCAGTTTGAAAGGTTATTGTGATTTAGTCTATTCAATAGGATGAGTACTCGGTTCGATGGGTTGTTGTCCTTGTCACCTGACCTCCAATGCCCTCCAGTTTTCACTGACCTCCAGCAGCGAGGACGTCCTCTGGCAAGTCGCCCACCTTCCCGCTTGCAAACAGCGGTTGCAGGTGCTTGTTGAACACACGCTTGCTCTCGTCATCTCGTTCCAGCTGCTGGTTGGCACGGATCACGAAGCAGCAGAGCTCCACGAGCTCGTCCTGCTTGGCGGCCTTGAGGTCCACGGCCTTGAAGACCTCGGGCACGAAGGCGACATCCCCAGCATCCGAGAACGCAACCATCATGCGCAAGCCTAGGCGGGCCTTGAGCATGCCCACGCGGCGCTCGTCGCGCTGCTTCAAGGCGCGCTTGGCCGCGGCGAAGCGCTTACGGAACACGCACTCGTTCAGGAACTGCGAGTACGCGTACGGCTTGGAGCGCACGCTGAAGACCTTCTCAAACAGACAGACCGTGTCCCAGAGCTGCTCGTCGCTCACACTCTCGACATTGCGGATCAGCGCTGGCAGCAGCATCTTGGTCGTGTTGTTGGAGAAGAACGAGAGGATCTGCATCGCCTTGGCGTCATTGAGCAACGTCACGAGCTGCGCCGCGTCGTTCTTCACGCACAGGTACTCAATGATGTTGGCCACGTGCGCGAACTCGCGCTGGTCAATGCGCTCGTAGGACTTGCGCACAAAGTCCCAGGCCTGCTGCGGCTGGTTGAGCAGCAGGAACGCGTTCACGGCCATGCGCACGCCGGCGTGATGCAGCTGTGCACCAGCACAGTGCTTCTCGTGGAGCTCCAGGAACGCCACTGCCTTCGCTGGCTCATTTAGGTACACGGCGGCCGAGATCACGCGCGGGTAAAAATGCTCGCTCTTGGGTGTCAGACGCTCCTCGTCGACCATCTCTTCAAAGAGCGCGACGACCGAGTGCGCCGCGTCATCGAGCTCCTGGTACAGCTCCGGGTGCTCTTCCTGATCCTCAATGCGCGCGATGCACGCCGCGTACGTGTCGAGTGGGGTCGTGAGTTTAGCATCGTCGTTCTCACGCTTGGACGAGCTCGCCACGGACTTGCGCGGCTTGAGGTAGTACCGGTCGTCGAAGGTCTTGATGGCGTTCAGGTAGTCGTCCGCGCGCAGTTTGAACCCCTTCATCTTCATGTCGTCGAGCAACTGCAGCAGCAGCCCGGCGTCGTGGTTCACGCTGGCGAAGAAGAGCATCTGACGGTAGAAGAAGATGTTGGTCGGGCGGTTGTGCTTCACCACGTCGTTGTAGAACTCCAGCACCTGGTCGCTCGGGCGGCGCACGGTCACTAGCGACTTGAGGTACGACGCGTTCATGTTCGCGGTCGGGTACACGTCCGCGTCGGTGGCCTCCTTGTAGAGCAAGAAGATCTTGTTGTGGTCGTTCGCTAGGCTGTAGGCGCCCATGCCCCACGAGTAGAACGACCGGAAGTGGCCCGAGAGGTCCACGATCGTGTCGCCCATGACGTTCTCGCCCTGCACGACGACCTGCGACGTCGAGGCCGCGATTTTCTGTGCCAGCGAGCGGCGGTGCTCAAAGACCGCGATGGCGAGCGGACCTTGACGCGCGACTACGAGCAGTGCGAGCGCCTCTTGCTCCGTGATCTTCGTGAGCGTGTCGTTGAAGAGCCGCGGCTGGTATTTGGTCTCCACTTTGCTCTCGTCAAAGAGCTTCGTGAGCAATGAGCTCGTGGGAGCTAAAGCGGGCTGCTGCGCGTACAGTGGCGCGTAGCAGTCGGAGACGGTCTTGACGATGTGCTTGTACTTGCGCTCCTGCGCGAGCGTCTGCATCCAGCTCTTCTTCTTGTCCATCGCCAGGAGGAATTCGCGCGACACGCGCTTGGACTCCTCGCTCTCTCCTCTGTTACTGCCGTCACCACCTCGGCGCTTTCTGTCGCTATGGTCGTCATCGTTTTTTTCTTCGTCGTCGTCAAGTCCTTCGAACGCCTCGGCGATCTCGAACGACGGCAGCTTCTTCTTGCCAGAAGAGGATTGCGATGCGAAGCCCGCGACGGCGAGCGGATGCTGCTGTACGAAGGACACACGCGGCACCACCGCCGAGTGCTTGAGCGTGGATCGCTGCAGAGAAGCGGCACCCATGCGCCGGAGCTGCTCGCGCACGGCGCGCTGCCAACCAACCCGCATCACCATTCTTGATGCGTTTTGTGTTTTGTCTTGAATGGGTTGTCCTTTATTCGATATTTTAATCGAATAATCCGATATTAAAAGCCGTGCTGTGACCGTGTTTAACCGTTGTGGACATTGAACTATTTGAAGGAGAGCGTGTCCTGACCGATCGAAATATGGAATCGTGGATAGCTCTCGTTCAAACAGCGTTCACCGAGCCATAAGAATTCAATGTCCACAACGTTTAAACGGTTAAATTTTCAAGACGGTTAATATATTGAATTTTACATGCAGCTTTTTAAACAGTTAGTCAGTGGTTAGCCGTTATAGTGTGCACCAGTGAGATATCAGCGACCTAGATTCAGAAACGAGGTATCAGATTTACTCATCTTAATTAGAAGTCGAGAATGGCATGAAATTGCATTGGTTTTCAAGAACAGCCTTGTTCTTCCATACGAGTTTACCGCTTCAAAAGAAAATTTGCATACAAACGCAAGTCTAAACCACAGGGTTTCACGGTAGCAAAAAAAGTTGTCCTTCCCCCAGAAGGTTTTGAATCTAGCATCCAAAATGGATATCTAACTTGATTTTTGTATGAAAAGTGGCACATTGGGGTAGGAGCTCGACTCGAAATTCGAGGAAAAAGAGTTTAAACAAAATGAAAGGTATTATGTTTTGGTGATTTTTTTAAAATAGCATGAAGCTTTATTAACTTTAGAAAGGATTGCTCATTTTTATCTTTTGGCGCTTTCAAACTCCGCCGAACGCCGAAGCATGACGTCTTATGATGACTTGAATCTTCTTCTCCTCTCGTCTATATATGCCCGTGCCAATAGACGATTCACTCTCTTCGAGCGCCTTACCAGCAACTGCGTCGCGTCAGCACAACTTCAACCTGTGATGCAGACTCCGACCGCAAATGACAACTACGAGACATCCTGGAAAACCACGGTCGAGCGCGCGTTCTGCCTGCCAATGATGCTCGTGGCAAACTTCCTCGTCGCGCTCTACTTCCGCGCGTTTACGTCTCGACGACCAAGCGTAGCTGCCGAACCGACTTGCGCACGCTACTACTGCACGTGAGCGCCTTTGTGAGCTTTGCGAGCCTCGTGCCGTTCGCGAGCCAGAGCGACCGCGTGCTGCGCCACCTGAATGACATCTCGGAGGCGTGCCTCGTGCTCGCGTTCTCGTCGCAGATCGCGATCATCACGAGCGACGCCAGCAAGCGCTGCAACCTGCGCTCGTTGCGGTACTTCACGCACACAGCCGAGTTTCTCTGCGGTCTCGCGATTGTCATCGTCGCGCTGAGCGTTACCACGATTCTCAACGACCACCTGGCAATGCTCCTTGAGCATGTGATCGAGTAGCACGAGAGCCTCGCGCTCGTATTCATCGTGGCGTTCCGGTTCTACTACATCACGCTCTCGCGCGGCTCGGTGCTCACGCTGTTGAGGCGGCAGCCGCTCGAGACGTTCGCGCACGCGCTGCTCGTCACGCACGCGTACCCGTTTGTGATCGCCAAGTGCTGCACGGGCCTCGCGCTCGACTTCTACCAGGGGCTCTATCTGCGCGCGCTCGTGCTGCTCTGCGCCTGGGCCACCACGCGCGAGAAAAAAAGCGACGAAGGCAAGAAGCAGCAGCTAGGGGCAAGGCCAATCGAGCAGTCGGACCGATCGGCCAGCCCAAGCTGTCGTCCATCGTGCCGCAGGCGTCGATGCTGACCACCAACACACGGAGAGGCTCCACGCGGCCGTCGCTCATGACCATGCACTCGTTCAAGCGCGTGTACCAGCGACGGCACCCGAACGTGATCTTCCCCGAGCAGCTAAGCACAGCATTCCCTGCTGACGCGAGTGGCGGGCCGCGGTCCAGAGCGGCATCTTCAGTCAAGAGCAGATCGAGCACGTCGTCGTAATGAGAAGGACAGTCCTTATGGCACTGCGCTGTAGCCATTCATTTGGGTGAATGTTGAAGTCTGATTAGCAAAATCGTACTTATACGAGTATTATCTGAGAAGCAGGCGTACTTATTTGAACGGAAGTGAGCTAATCAGATTTTGAAATGCCAATCACAGCGATCCACCACTTAATAGCCAATGAGACCGATCGAGCGTTTCTTTTTTTCGTCTGTCGCCCAGTTGAAGCAATTCAGTTTCAAATTGAAAGAGGGATGACATTTTCAAGTCAATCTGGACAAAGTATTATTTGAAGGCAAAACTTTATCTCGCCCATCCTCACGATATTCTTTGAAGATCGAGTTACAGAAACAAGACATTTATCCGACATAAAACGAGCAGAAGGGTGATGGGGACCATCACTCCGACACCTGAGACGTGTGCCCCATCTCCTTTTGAGTCACAAACAGCCACGACTGGACCATTTCCCTCCAGCAAGTCGCTCTCTTCTCATGTTCTCTCACTTTCTCTCTCTTTGCAGCTCATTCCAGCTTTCTCTTCGCCAAACGCAGACCCTACACAGCTTCCACCACAGACACACCACCATGGCCCGCATCTTCAGCACCGTCCTCGTCGTGGC
>JAASGT010000878.1:0-14539 GCA_023334315.1 Globisporangium alternatum
ACCATCATTCCTGCCTTTGGATTTGTCTTGTTTTTGTATGCCATTGGGTGTGCGTGTGGTTTGTCGCGACAGCGAAAACAGCAATTTGTATGGCAGCCCCTCTTTTTAGCTCGAATTCGGGCTTTTTAGCACATATCAGACCCTCGCCATGGATACACAAACATCATATCCAAACAGCAGGCGCCAATTAAAAAAAATGGCTGAGAAATGACGAAAGCCGTCGTGTGCGTAAATACTTGGCGCGGAGTGTATATAGTCTTCCTTGGCTAGTCAAGGGGGCACTCACCTCAAATCGGTATTCAAGAATAGAGGTTTTAGAAATCAAGTAATATGAGCAAAATATAATGTTTTACAGGTTACGAAGCACAACCTCTAATCCCTTCTATATTTTTGAAATTTCACATTGGAATCAAAAACGTCATTCTGATTGGTGGAACCAAATCATAATATTCACCTTCCTTTTGTGTGAGACGTGGCAAATGCGTACAATACTGGTATTTCTATAAATTCGAGACTCGATTACAAATTTGGGCGGGCATTTGTTCATTGCCGCAAGATCGCCGCACCGAGGGGCACATTCAGCTCACAATACATCCATGTCATTCTCAAACTTGATGAAAATGAAGCAACCACACCCCACACGACTTCATTTAACTCCTGACCAGCAACACAAGCTAATCCAACACCCCCACGCCAACTCAACGAAGTCTCTGGCAGCTTTGTGCATCTGGGCAGGCAGCCAACTTGAGCTGAAGAAAGATCCCTCTCCATCGAGCGTCTCCAAGCTTCTCACGCGGTGGTGGAATGCTGACACTTCTTCCACTGCATTCCGAGGCAAAGCGCTCTTGGCGAAGGTCTCGCGCGTGCTGGACAGCAAGCTGGTGGAGTGGATTTGCATGTGCGAGAGGCTCGGTATGTGTCTAACAGAGCACATGATTAGATACCAGGCGGAAGTGCTGCGCAATGCTGTCGTTCTCGATGGCGTTCCTACCCTCACGCGTGAGAAGCTGCTGCTACTGAAGTTCTCCAAAGGGCGGCTATACAACTTCCAGCTTCGAAACAAGTTGGTGTCTCGTCGACTTCACGGAGAGGCCGCATCCGTGAACGAGGCTGACGTCGTCGAAGGTCGCAAGCTCATCCAGGAAGTCACAGCCAAGTTCGAGAAGAGAAACGTATTTAACATGAATGAAACCGCCATGTATTACTGCCGAGCACCATCCACCACCATCTCATCAAGTCCAGTATCAGGCAGAAAGAATTCCAAGAAGAGGATGACGGTTACCGTGACGACAAACGCCGATGGGGCCGAGAAACTGCCGCTACTGTTCGTGGGCTCCGCGCGCCAGCCACGCTGCTTTAACAAGCAGTAGACTGAGCAGCTGAACGTCAACTACACAAACACAAAAGGGGCTGGATGACACAGCAACTCTTTTGCAGCTGGGTGCTCGAGCTCAATGCGAAGATGAAGGCAGAAAATCGCAATATCCTGCTTCTCTTGGATAACGTGTCATCACGCCACTTTGAAGTGCCACTCAGCAACGTACAAATCCAGATGCTTCCTCCAAACACAACCTCAGTACTCCAGCCTTAGGATGCCGGCATAATTGCGTCTCTGAAAGCGTGGATACGGAGAAAACAATCTGAGTATGCTGTGAACCGGCTCAATGAGATCATGATCCTGACAACAGACAAGAATGCAGAGCAGATGAAGAAACAGGTCGCCAATATCTACACTGTGGATATACTGGAGGCAATGAGATGGTGCAGCGAAGCTTGGGATTCGGTGACACAGACATCCACTTCAAATTGCTGGAAACACACAGATATTCTTCCAGATATCTTAGTCGAGCTCATGCACGGTATTTCAAGTTGTACAATAGCTCCATGATATAACTCAGTTGTCACTCTGCTTTGTGATCACAATGGTGAATTTCATTTTTCATATCCGATGACCTGAAACCTTATATCGTTTCTTTCTTGAGAAGTATTTATTTTCCGAGTAAACGGCTTCAGAAAGTATTTCTTAGCCAAGAAGACTATATCCACCACTTTCAAAACAACTGTTCTAAAAAAATATAACGCATTATACTATTAAACCTTAAAATTATGATATGACATAAATATATAGATCATTATTATTCTTAAATGTATGTGCTATGATCTATATATTTATGTCCTATCATAATTTTAAACATCCCTTTAGTACCGGTACTTTACCGGTATTTTGCATTTGCGAACCTCAGCGACCAATCTCCGCACGTTCTTTCTGGTTGACAGGGTAAACCGCTACCGGTATAATACCAGTTTTCCAACAGACACTTTTACTTTTTCACCCAACCACGCACTTCAGATCCAATAGAGCCATCCGGAAGCCAAGATGCCGAGGTTCCTGGACGCGTTGCGCGACGCCATCCCCTCCTCGGGCGGCAAGAAAGTAACGAGCGCCCGCACGAATGCTTCACCAGTATCGCCTTCTCTGTCTCCTGCTACTCCTGCTGTCTCGGTGAATGCGGCGCAGCAGCAGGCGACCACAGAGCTTGAGCGCTTGTTCCCGTTCCACGACCCGTTCCTGCTGCACGGCGGCCTCGCGGGCGAAGAGGGCGACATCTGGGGGGTCTCCAACCCGCGCCACGAGCGCGAGCTACTTAGTGTGCTCTGCGTGGACCACGCTGACCTGCAGGAGGCGAACGAGCGCGAGGCAGCTGTCGGCGCCGTCGGTGCAGTTGTGACGAAGAAAACCGCCAAGAAAGGTGGTGCTGCTGGTGGCAATGCGGGAAAGGCCAGTAGTGCGCTGGAGTCAGCGGAGAAGCTGCTGCAGACCTGTGCGGCACACACAAGATCCTCTACCGGCGGCTTCTTTACGACTATGGAGCTCGCGGACATGGTGCTGCAGACCGTGCTTGACCACCCGCAAGACGCCGACATGGTGCAGACGCAGCTCTTTGGGCTTGTGGGCGTCGAGGGTATGGACGTGATTGCGTTCGCGATCCAGAACCAGCAGGAGCTCGCGAAGAACGTGAAGAAGACTCACCTCCAAGACGCGCAGAAACAGCAGGAACTTGTCGAGAAGTTTGCGTCGACAGGCGGTAGTGGCGGCTCGAGGCCGACGGTCGCGTCGTCGTTCAGCATCCAGACCGTGTCTGAACAGCTCTTCCTCAAGCAGCAGCGCAAGGCGAACCGCAAGGCGCGCGCGCAGAATGGTGGTCACAACAACGACGAGGACGACGAGCAGAACTGGCTTGAGGCCGCTGGGTACGACCCCGAAGTGCTGCGCCTGCAGCGCGAGTTCGCCCAAGAGGAGATGCGCAACCAGTCGACGTCGCTTTTGCAGCGCGAGTTTGGGCAGCTGCAGGGCGGCTACGACACATCGGGCGCTGCTGGTCAGCTGACGTCCGCGGGCCTGCTCACGCTCCCAGAGAGCACCAAGCGCACGTACTTCAAGGGCTATGAGCACGTGTACATCCCAGCGCACGCCAAGAAGTCACTGGCCGCGAACGAGGCGCTTGTGCCGATCAGCGACCTCGAGGCGTTCGCGCAGACGGCGTTCCGCGGCATGACGCACCTCAACCGACTGCAATCCAAGCTCTTCCGCAGCGCCTACGAGACGAACCAGAACCTGCTCGTGTGCGCACCCACTGGTGCTGGTAAGACGAACGTGGCCATGCTCACGATCCTCCAGGAGGTTAAGTCAACGATGCAGCGCCACGGCTCAGTGACCAACATGAAGATCATCTACGTGGCGCCCATGAAGGCGCTGGCGCAGGAGGTCGTGACCAAGTTTGGCGAGCGCCTCGCGAGCTTGAAGATGAAAGTGGCCGAGCTCACGGGCGACATGCAGCTCACGAAGAAGGAAATCGAGCTCACGCATGTGATCGTGACGACACCGGAGAAGTGGGACGTCATCACGCGCAAGTCGAGCACGCAGCAGGCGCTGCTGAGCCAGGTCAAGCTGCTAATCATCGACGAAGTGCACCTACTGGCGGACGAGCGAGGTCCCGTGATCGAGACGATTGTCGCACGCACGCTGCGTCGTGTCGAGAGCACGCAGAGCATGATCCGAATTGTCGGACTGTCGGCGACGCTGCCCAACTACGTGGACGTGGCGTCCTTTCTGCGCGTGTATGTACCTCCGGGCGACGCACGCATGCAGAATGCGGCGACGAACGGCGGCAAAGGCGGACTGTTCTTCTTCGATGCGACGTACCGCCCAGTGCCCCTCGACCAGACGTTCATTGGCATCAGCACAAACGCGAACCTGAAAGAGGCGCTGGGTATGTCGGCGGCCGCGCTGTCCACGACCGTCGCGACGGATGAAGACGCGGCGAAGATGGAGAAGCAGCGCATGGGCGCGGCCTCCAACATGAGTCGCCAGGCGCAGGTGAAGCTCATGATGAACAAGTTGGCGCTCGCGCACTGCCTCAAGCAAGTGGAGAATGGCGAACAGGTCATGGTGTTCGTGCACTCGCGCAAAGAGACCGCGGCCACAATGCACGCGATCGTCGAGCTCTCACAGGGAGATGAAGAGGAACCTGGGACGCTCGAGGCGTTCCTGCCGCCGTCGGACCTGCAGATGCCCATGAGTCTCATCGACCGCGTGCAGCGCAGTCGCAACAAGGAGCTCAAAGAGCTGTTGACCTATGGTCTGGGTATCCACCACGCCGGTATGCTGCGCAGCGATCGCAACCTGAGCGAAGAGCTCTTTGAGCGCGGGTTCATTCGGACACTGTGCTGTACAGCGACGCTGGCGTGGGGCGTGAACCTACCCGCGCACTCGGTGCTCATCAAGGGCACGCAGGTGTACAACTCGGACAAGGGTGGCATGACGAACCTGAGTATGTTGGACGTGATGCAGATCTTCGGTCGCGCAGGTCGTCCGCAGTACGACACGAGTGGTGACGCCGTTCTCATGACGACGCAGGACCAGCTGCCGCACTATCTGAGGTTGCTGACCACGGGTATCCCGATGGAGTCGGCGCTGATCAAGGCGCTGCCGGACCACTTGAACGCGGAGATCGTGTCGGGGACGGTGAGTAACCTGGACGAGGCCTGCGAGTGGCTCAGCTACACGTACCTGTACGTGCGCATGAAGAAGAACCCGCTGGCGTATGGCATGAAAATCGAGGACGTGCAGCAGGACCCTTTGCTCATCGAGCGCAGGAAGCAGCTGCTCATGGACGCCGCGGAGAAGCTCGCGTCCTGTCGCATGATCAAGGTTTTGCGCGAGAAGACGCGTTTGGACCAGCCCGGTGAGGGCAAGGTGGCGTTCGCCGTGACGTCCATGGGCCGCGTGGCGAGTCACTTTTACATCCAGCACACGTCCATCGAGACGTTCAACGAGCTGCTGGACGGTAAAGCTGGCAACAAGGGAGGCGCACAGGGTGACGACGGCGACGACATGCCCTGGGAGAAGGTACTGCTCGTGCTCTGCAGCAGCAACGAGTTCGAGCAGATGAAGTCGCGCGAGGACGAGATGCCCGAGCTTGAGAGATTGGCCAAGAAGTTCTGCCGCTTCGACGTCCTGGGCGGAGGGCTCGAGAGCTACCAGGGCAAGACGAACGTGCTGCTGCAGAGCCTGATCGGCCGCGCGCGCGTGTCGAGCTTCACTTTGATCTCAGACACGAACTACGTGGCGCAGAACGCCTCGCGCGTCTGTCGCGCGCTCTTTGAGATCTGCCTGAAGAAGAACAGCGCGCGCAAGGCCGAGAAGTTCTTGCAGCTGTCGAACTGCATTGATCAGAAGATCTGGTGGGATCAGTGTTTGCTGCTGCAACTGCCCAACATCCCGCTGGACGTCGTCGGACAGGTCGAGAGTCAGCATCTAGACCTCTACGAAGCCCTCGCTGACCCAAACAAGTACGCACTAAGCGCCAAGGTGAGAAAATGGGTGAACGGCCTGCCGTTCATCGACGTGGACGAGGTGCAAATGCAGCCGTTCGGCGGCAACATGCTCAAGCTCAGCTACTCGCTGCTGCCGCTATTCCCCGAGTGGAAGGACAACACGTTCGGCGGCAAGACGATGAGCGCCTGGGTGTGGGTGGAAGACGCGATCACGGGCTACATCTACCACTCGGAGTACTTTGTGCTGCACCAGAGCCGCTTCATGGGCTGGAAGGAGGGCTCGCAGACGCTGGAAATGGAGTGCTACCTGCCCGTGTTCGTCTCTGAGGCGCAGAAGGAAGTGACGTACGTCATCCGCGTGCTCTCGGATCGGTTCGTCGGCATCGAGTCGTACTACGAGGTGTCGTACACGCCCGACGACAGCCAGTTGGCCAAGAGCAAGAAGGACAGGGAGGAGATGTACACGAACCTGCTGCGTCTGCACCCGCAACCGCTCGCGTCGTTGCAGAATCCGGTCTATGAGGCTATCTACGCGTCCAAGTTCCGGTTCCTGAACCCGATTCAGACGCAGACGTTCCACCAGCTGTACCACCAGGACGGCAACGTGCTCATCTGTGCGCCCACGGGCAGCGGCAAGACCATGTGCGCCGAGCTGGCGATGATGCGCGTCTGGAACCAGAGTCAAGTGATCAAGGACGACGTGTCTGGTAGTGACGGCAGCAATACTGACGACAATGCAGGGCGAACACGTCTCAACAAGCGCTCACTGATCGTGTACATTGCGCCGCTGAAGGCCCTAGCGCGCGAGAAGGTGGCGGAGTGGAAGGCTCGCTTCGAGCACAACCCGCAGATGCGCAAGAAAGTGGTCGAGGTGACGGGCGACACGGTCGTGAACGTCGACTACATTTTGAATTCGGCCAACATCGTGATCACGACGCCCGAGAAGTGGGATTTGTTGACGCGCAACGTGGGCTTCGGCCGCAAGCTTATGGACAAGATCGCGCTCGTGGTGATCGACGAGGTGCACTTGGTGGGTGACGCCCCTCGTGGCGCCGTGCTGGAGGTGCTCATCAGCCGACTGCGCCGCTTCAGTAGGAACACCAAGGGAGGGATTCGCCTGCTCGGCCTCTCGACTGCACTGGCAAACGCGAGCGACGTGGGTCAGTGGCTCGGCATCACGCGCGAGAACAAGAGCCAGATCTACAACTTCCGAGCGTCCGTGCGGCCTGTGCCCATGGAAGTGCACATCCAGGGCTTTCCCGAGCGCCATTACGTCGCGCGCATGGCGGCGATGAACAAGCCGACGTTCATGGCGATCAAGACGCACTCGCCCGAGAAGCCCGTGCTAATCTTCGTGTCGTCCAAGGCGCAGACCAAGATGACAGCGCTGGACCTGATCTCGTTCTGCGTCTCGCACGGGAACGATGAGCAGTCTGACCAAGGCAGTGGCAGTGGAGGAGGTGGAGCCAAGCGGTTTTTGAAGATGGACGAGGCCGTCATGGACTCGATCCTGAGCGACGGCCACAGTGTCCAAGACGAGAATCTGCGCCACACGCTGACGTTCGGTATCGGTCTCCACCACGCTGGGCTGCCACGCAAAGACCGCGAGCTGGTGGAAAAGCTGTTCCGAGACCGACTAATCCAGGTTATCATCTCAACGTCGACACTGGCCTGGGGTGTCAACCTGCCGGCGCACCTCGTGGTCATCAAGGGCACCGAGTACTTTCAGAACGGCCGGTACCAGTCGTATCCTTTGAGCGACCTGCTGCAGATGATTGGTCGCGCAGGGCGTCCACTGCTGGACGACAAGGGCGTCGCATGCGTGCTGGTGGAGGAGAGCAAGAAGAACATGACCCAGCGGTTCCTGTACGAGCCGCTGGCCATCGAGTCTTGTCTCTCAACGCACCTGGCGAACCACCTGAACGCGGAGATCGCCTCGGGTCTGCTCAAGAAGAAGCAGGATGTGCTCGAGTACCTGAGCTGGAGCCTGCTGTTCCAGCGCGTGATGAAGAACCCGAGCTTCTACGGTATTGGTGCCGAGGGCAAGCAGGACGTCGAGGCGTTCTTCGAGGAGCTCGTGACGACTTCGTTGAAGGATCTGGAAGCGAGCCAGTGCATCACTGTGAACGCCAAGGACTCGTCAATTCAGCCGACGTTCCTGGGCAAGATCGCCGCCGCGCTGTACGTGGACGTGAAGACGGTCGCGCGCATGCTGACGTCCGTGAAGGCGATCACAGCGCTGAAGAAGGCTGACAAGGACGGCTCTGCGGCGTTCACGCGCCAGATCATGAGCGTGATCTGCGAGTCAAGCGTCGAGATCCGCGAGACGATCCCGCTGCGTCACAACGAGATTCAGAGTTCGCTCATCACCGAGCTGTGCGCGAAGGTGAGGCATTCGCCCATGACTTCTCTGTACAGGAGCACGCCCAAGAAGCAGAAGACGCTGCTGGAGACCCACGGGAGCGAGCTCAAGGCATTCGTGCTGCTGCAGATGCACCTGATGCGCATGGGCATGCCTTCGAGCGACTTTGGCAACGACCTACGCACGCTGCTGGACCAGCTGCCCCGCTTGCTGGGCGCCGTGATCGACATTTGCGCCTTCCTCAAGCAGTCGAAGCTCGTGTTTGCGGGCATTCGGCTGTCGCAGGCGATTGTGCAGGCTAAGTGGCCAGTGGAAGGCAACGTCAGTGGCAACGATGGGGACAATGGTGGAGATAGTGATGTGCTGGCGCAGCTGCCGCACGCGTCTACGCACGCGCTCAAGGTGCTGAGGGACGACCTGAAGGTGAACTCGTTTGCCGCGTTGCAGGAGCTGCTCAAGAGCAAGCAGAAGAAGGCGCAACTGGCGGACTTACTCACAAAGTCGACTGGTGGTGGCAGAAGAGGCAACAGCAACAACAGTGGTGTGTTGAGCAAGAACCAGAGCAACGACCTCGTGCGCGTGGCCGAGGCGATTCCGCGCCTGCAAGTAGCGGCGGCCGTCAAGCAGCGCCAGCAGAAGAGCCTGGTGGTGGCGGTGGAACTCACGGCGCTGAACGAGAACGTGAGCACGCTGGCGTACGCCAAGCGCTTCCAGAAGCCCAAGCCGTACGGCTTTTACGTCATTCTGGCTGCGAAGAATGAGCCTGTGGTAACAGCATCAACATCTGAGACTGAAGGTGCAGGAGATAAATCCGAGCCAGAGACGATGCGCCTGGAGGTGCTGCAGATGAAGCACGTGGCATACAAGCAGAGGGCTGAAGTGACGTTCCCCCTGGCGACGGCGCCTTCCAGCCAAGATGAGCAGCTGGTGGTGCTCGTCCTGTCGGACGCGATCGCAGGTATCGACGTCAGCTGTCCAGTGGAGCTATAGGGAATGAACGAATGATAGAGGGATGATGATGTCGAGCCAGGAAGCAGACGACAACTCGCTTTCCTATGACTCACATCTGATAACATATTTCTTTCAAACCATCCCTCAAGAGCAACACAACAATACGAGACCTTGAAATCAGGTTGAAAGTACTTTAGAGTCACACACACACACCAGTTTCAAATCACAATGCATGGGAAGCGTTTGTGGTTGGAGTCTCGGTACTGAACCTGGGCGTTGCACCCTAACAAATCAGCCAACCTTCATGTCAGTAGAAAATCGAGGGTTTTGCTAGAAGACCACACAACTCACAGATGAAGAGATCGTCTTTGGAGTAAAGACCTCATTCTCATTGCCCAAATCGCCTCATCCAAGCCACTTGACCCCTCCATTCTCGATCTTCACCCCTCTGTTCATCCTTCATGAAGATCTTCGTCGCCGCCGTATCCCTGGCACTCGCCCTGTCGACTTTCATGACCGCGGCTCAGAAACCTCCTGCGGCACCGCCACTCATGTCTGCGGACCTCAAGAGCGAGTTCTTGCGCTGGAAAGCGAGCCCACCCGGCCAACAGGCGTATCAGAAGGGCTTCGTGCCGCCCGCGTCCAAGATAAAGAAGATCTCGATCGCGAGCGTGGATGAACCGACCCTCGAAGAGCTCACGCGCTTCCAGAACGCTCTTGATACGATCGCACGCATGCGGAAAGAGTAGCGCCACGCCGCGTTCTCGGTCGCCTCGCCATTCAACCTGATGACCGCTGAAGAGTTTTTGACGCCTACGTTGGGAAGGACGACGCCCTTGGTCAAATGGAAGAGCTGAAGAAGTAGTTGGTCCCACTCACCGCTGCTAGCAATGGCAGCGCCACCAATCTCGGAGTTTCATCGATTGCTAACTCCACTAACCCCGTTCACAACCTGAAGGCAGAGATCAATTGGAGCGTCAACGTCGACTGGCAGACCAAGAGCTGCGTCACTGGCACCAAGGATCAAGGCCAGTGCGGAGTTTGCTGGGCCTTTGCCGCAACAGCCGCGCTTGAATCGGGCTACTGCGTGAAGACGGGCTCGCTGCCTGTTCTCTCTCAGCAGGATATGGTGAGTTGCAGCCGTCCATAAGCTTTGTGCGACGCATTTAGGTCGGACAGAGTGCTCGACTGGATGACTCACCAGAACGGCGGCTCAATCTGCACTGCCGCGTCGTACTCGTACGTCTCGGGCTCCGGTACTGCACCTGGCCGCAAGCGATACACGGACCCGAACTTTAAGTGCGATAAGTCCAACCTCGGAGCCTACTTCTACGCTGGTGGGTACTTCGCTGACCACACTGACCTTGAAGCGGCCGCCATAAAGCAGTCGGTCGCCGTGGCTGTTCGAGCTACCGCGGACTATTTCCAGCGGTACGAGAGCGGAGTGCTCATGGGCAATGAGCAAGCGTGCCCAGCTGATCAAATCAACCACGCTGTGCTGATCATGGGCTTTGGCACGCGCGACGGGATCCCGTACTGGAAGCTCAAGGACCAATGGGGTTCATAGTGGGGCGACAATGACTACATCTACATCGAGCGCAGCTACCAGGGTCACAAGTACGGTACGTACGGCATTGAACTGTACGGCGTGTACCCGCTATTTCCAACCGCCTCAGACTCTGGACTCAACAAGCGCGTCACGCCGGCGCGAATGTGGGCAGGCGTTGTCGGCACCACGATGAAAGCTGTCGGGACCTTTGCACCCGACCAATGCGGCGACCTCTGCAGACAGGAGCCCGAGTGCAAGGGTTACAACTGGGACGATAACTACTGCGAGCTCAAATCAACCGTCGAGTAGCAGGAGCCTTCGAGAACTCTCGGTACTCTGGCATCATTATCTCGAAGGACGAGAGTCTGAAGCAGTGCGCTCCCATCACGGACAACCTCGACTTCCTAGGCAACGACGACACGACGTCCCTCGTGACGACGGTGACTGAGTACTGCGACCACTGCAACCAGCGCAGCGAGTGCAACGCGTTCACGTGGTCCAGGTTCAACGGTGGCACCTGCTACATGAAGACCACCACGCCTACGAAAGCAGTCTGGGCGTCTCCGCCATCGGACGGACCGTTCATCAAATCGGGAATCAGCTACAAGTGCCAGCCACTGCAGTCCAACACCGATCGTCCCGGTTTCGATATTGACAGTGCGCCTACTTCGACGGAGGCACACTTTGCCGCTCTACCTCCGGTTGCTATCTTTCTCGTGGACTGGCTATGACGGAGGCACCTCCTGGTTCAAGGACTATGGTTCCGAGACGACGTCTGCTGCCGTCGGCGAGTGTGTACGAAGTACGCCGACAACCTCGACAGGTTGAGTGTCTAAACATCCCTCACGTTAGTCGCGACCACTACCACCAACATGAATGCTTCTAGATCAACAAGTATGCGCTTCATCAGTATTGTTACCTCGATATGCGTCCACAATGGAATACATCTGACCATTTCGGGAGTCTATCATTGAATTTCTCGCTCAAGGAAGAGATTCAATGGGATTCTAGGTTCGCGCGTACCTATGCTTGACTATCACCTCCACAAGTTTCCACAAAGCGCTATGACCTACAAGGTATCTACTCTACTCCTTTCGTCGACTGGCTGGTGACAAATCGAGAGAGAAGGCTCAAAGTAGATGCCAAATCAAAATCGCATATCAACGTTGAAAGTGGTATTCCGTTCTCATATGCACGAGAGAGTGCGGTATGCGCACAATATCGACCAACCTGCCTGGCTGCTGTAGGTCAATTACTTTGTGCCCACACCAACAAGAAAACGAATTGCAGTGGAGTCCGAGCGAGTCATGATGTCGAAGATGCACCAGGTACCCTGCAGAGCTAGCTTTTAAGTAGGAGGCATTCACGTGCCACCTCTCCAAGTACCACTATCCCTTCGGCAAGCCAATATTCTGTGAAGTGTTACGTCGCAGTCTCGCTGTTCTTCTGCAGCCACGCGAACTGGAACGAAAAGTCCATGCCAAAGTGGTCGAGCGGCGTCTGAATCGAGAACGCCGTCCACAAGATCAGCTTGGACTGCACCTGCTGCCACTGGGACTCGAGCACGAACGTCAGCTGCCGCATTGCCGAGAACTTGAGCTTGTACTGAAGCACGAGCCCAAGCAGAATTAGGGAGGCGCCTTCGAGTGCTGCGTACATGAGGATGTTGCTGATGCACGCGTGGAATGTAGTCTCGTCGGCGTCGCGAAGCTGCGCGTAGTAGACTTTGTTGGGCAGGTGGTACGCTACGCTCAGATACACACCTGGTAAACAATCAACAAGTCAGATCACTTGGAGCCAACCACGCAGGTTTGTATCAGTACTTACAATATACAACGGGGATCATCACCTCCGTGAATTCGACGAGAAGCAGAAACTCGATACGATGCAGAAGACTGAGCACCTGCTGTACGAACTGCACTCTGCAACTGTCACTCAGCGCCAGCACTGCTCGCTTGTCGTCATCGGTTAGCTTGGACGTTAGAGTGAGAACCTCCAGGTGTACCTGAGATGGCCGCGGTAGATCTGATACATTTGGGGGTTGCTTCAGCGCTGGAGGAGGTTGAGGCTTTGAAAGCGACTCAAATGACTGGACTTCGTCTTGCTTCGGGAACGCAGTGATGCTGTCGGAAGTGATCTTGTGAATGAACTTTGGCGCGGGTTTCTGGCTTGAGGATGTCGCTGGTCCTCCAGTCTCGAGCGGCACCACAGCGACTTTGCTCTGGAAAATTTTCCGAAAGTGTCGGCTGCTACTAGATCCGGGAAATCGGCTACCTCGTTTTGCGAAGTGCCCGTTTAGTAGCACGTTCAACTTTGGACGGCCAATGGAGTCGCGGGTGGCGTGAGAGAGCACTCGGATGGCGGCGTCATGCACGAGCTTCCGGTCATTCTCCAGCAGGAAAATCACTGCTTCAACGTAGTGCAGTATTCTTGGACAAGCTGAACGCGGCCCAGCCTTCTTCCCGCCGCTCAGGACACTGTCATGTTTCACTTGAGCGACGTTCTCTTGGTGACCTCCAAGGACGAGGTCTTCCAGACTGTGGATCGCAAGGAATATCTTGTGCAGTGAGAGGATCGCAAGCACAAAGTCTGCGACCATGAGAATGATTGTCGTGTGGTACGAGCTCGCGCTCTGCATGCAGCACGCGATGAAGAGTGCGTGGAAGACCTCGACATTGAAGATGATGAACTCGGGCTTGGCGTCCTCGAGGTCACGTACTAGATAATTCATCACGTTCTTCGCAAAGACCTTCACGACGGGGAGGAAAAGCGCAAACCCCACTTGCGCAGACCCTGAGAGCTTGCGAAAGGCAAAGATGTACGCCGGATACACGAACGTCATGCACGTCTGCGCCGTGACGACCAGCGCGTAGTGGGCCATATCGTACTTCAAGCGAGGATCGTGCTTGAAGTGCTTGCCCCACACGAACACGATGCTGATCACCAAAGCCACGAGCCATCCTGGCGTGATCATCGCCTGGAAGAACGGCAGCGGGAAGCCGATTACCTCTGCAAAGCCAAACATGACCGCAGTCGAACTCGCCACGACAAACGTGCTGACCGCGAGCACTTGAGCTTTCGTCATGGGCAGCCTCACGATAAAGTGGCGGCACTGGTCCACGATCGTGAACGAGATGTACCAGCAGATGCACGTCACTCGCACCCAGAACATGTGGCTGTGTGCGAGCCCTTGCGCCGGTGGTGCTAGCGGGATCAAATCGGCCAGGATCGTGGTCGTGATGCACGGAATTGGCGTCAGGAGAATCACGAGCAGCGCGCGCAGATAACCTGTGCGCGCGCTGTACAGCTTGAGGCTGTAGAGCCGCTCCACCGAGTACTTGCCGTGGCGCTCGACGTGCAGCGCGTCCCAGTAGTGACGAAGATTCGCCCAGCAGCGTTCTGCGCGAGCGGGCATGGTGCTCGGTGTGGTCGTGGCCATGTAAACGGAGACTATGGTGTGTTGAGTGGACTCACCATCGTATTTAGCACTGAGCGCATCTTGACAGCTTCCTGACTCAGTCTATTTCAGGGAAACCAATCGGTTGGTTGACGCATATGGCTACATATTCATCAAAGTCTGTTTTACCGTATTTTCCTGTCATTGGGGCAATTTTGTCATAAGGGCAAACACATTTTTAGCCAATGGCTGGCCAGTGATCTGGTAAGCAATGTTTTTTCTGTCATAAGGGCCACCGTAATACCTTCCACTCCCAATTAAAAGGCTTCCCCACTGCTTGCAAAATTTGAGTGGCTCTGATGCGCTTCGGACGGCTGCCGAGCGCTTTTGATGCTGACAAACTCTTCTCGCTTTCATTCTTCGTCTCGGAAATATGGGAAGG
>JAASGT010000879.1:0-14524 GCA_023334315.1 Globisporangium alternatum
AAAATGCAGCTGGGCGTTTGAGTTGTGTCTTGGACCACTTTTGGACAGAAGAGATTTTTTCTATCGGATAAAGCCTGCGCCGCATGGGCGTTGCGTACTGTTCGTCTCTGTACTTTGTAGAAACACGTACTTGTACGTTTCGTTTAGCCTTCGGCTCTCAATCTCGCTTCTCCTCACGCCACCCCACCCCACTGCATCGTATCGAATGCCTCACATTCTTCAGCGAGTGAATCTCGACACCAATTACAAGGCCAGTTTCTTCACTATCATGCGACTGTCAAGTCTGAAACTGCTACTGCTATCTTCTCACAACGGCATACTCAACACAGTCGTTTGGTCGCCACTCGGGGTTCACTCACAAAAACTCTTGCACGGGTCACTTCTTGCAACTAAGTTTGCACGTCGCGTTCAAAGACGCGCAACTCAGAACTGTGGCGGATAGCGAATAGAGAACACGCTACTGTTTCCCCCGCGTCACTTCAGGGCTTGTGGTTGAGCTCTGCGGATCAAACCACCTCAAACAGTTGTGCAATTGATTTACTCAATTTTACCATTCTGCTTCGGTGAGTAAGCAGCTCTGAATACATGCGTGACGTTTTTTGTTGCGTCAGCGATAGTAAATGCCACGTACTCTGCTGCATTGTTACTTTTGAGCAGCAAGATGGTCGCGCTTGGTGTGCAGCCTTCTTCCAAATATGCATTTTCGCGGACTCGCAGTTAGCTGATAAGACTGAGCCATTATACTGAGTAAGCAAGTACACATCATGTGAGGTCAATTGCATCGGCCCGACGTAGTTGATGACAATTGATGATCTCGCTGCAATCTGCGTGATGTCTTGCATAAGTCAAACACCACTTACTACTTTTCCGTCGCGCGCACCTTACACGAGCTCGTTGCTGCATATCTTGATGCCGGTGTTCTGTAGCAGCTTCTTGAGATGCGCTTGTTTAACTGACTGATCCGTGAGTGCTAGATTGCAGTAGCTTCACTTGATTCACTTACTTGGTGCGCTTCTGTATAGCGGCCTGGCGAGACCGCGTCAACAGTGAAGGAGTCCGCTTTTGTCACAATACAACGGACTTTGTAGACCCACTCCTAAAACACACATAGATCCTGATTGACAGTTGTCGAAAGCCTAGCTTGTCCAGCCTTGGTTTTGGTTTACGAGGCGCTGATGCAGTCCAGAAACAAAGAGCCCCATTTGAGCGTGCTAGCACCGCTTCCAGACGCGAAAAACTGGGACTCCCAATCTTGCATTGCCTGGGACGTTATACCGCCCAACGACTGCTCGGGAGATGTCTTGGCCACCTCGTTTAGGGGTCAGCCAGTTGAACATAATATCAGCCAATAAACATCCATACAGAATGCCAATTGGCTGATATACTTAGATTTTCAGCTGAATCTGCATCTTTGATTGGTAGTAACTGTAGAGTGCCCAAAATAAACAAGCTTTTCAAAACATCTTGCTCTCAGTATGGAAGCAGACAAATCTGTATGTTATTTCCATCTGGGTTGAAAATTTACAACCCAAAAACCGAAACGCATTTGGTGAGCCGTTAGATTAGGAACCCCTACCCCTTTATGGCGTGCTGATGTGCTGTTTGAATTATGAGGCAAGCATCCCGAGCGTACCCAAAACAGCTGGATTTGGGTACTACCAAGTATACGCTTTTGGGTACTTCTCTTACTATATTTTAAAACCCTGGGTTTAAATCAAGTGCATTCTTGGTTCGCTGTAATTTACAGGGCGTTGTAATTTAAGCTAAAGTTGAAGATGTCAGGGAAGTGGCTTCGTTTTTTAAAATTCCTGAAATGGACAAAACTTAAATTTTGTTTTTGGCCAATGAGCGCATGCCAGCTTTACTTTGCACATGTATTTTGTCCAATGAATAGTAGATAGAATGTCCCACGGTACACTGTGCCTCTCTCGTTACGATCTTGCGGTCAGTGTCAAAACCGCTCTCTCTTGCCGCGCTTTCCTCCACAAAAAAACGACCGACCGACTTTTCAGATCTGGAATTTTCGAACTCGCCCCAACCAAAACCGCCCGCCATTGTAAAAGAAACCCGCATCGTCACATACAAACAGTAAGAGAAAACATTCACTCCTGCCCCATGCGCGCAGTCGGCGGCGAGAGCACTTTCGCAGTGGATGAAAAAGCGCGCGCAAATGCTTTGAACGCCAACGCGACGGAAGCGGTGGACGTGAAGGCGAGCGAGCGCGCAACGCCCAGCAGCCAAGCAGCAGACAAAGCAGTAGACGTCTGGCTGTTGCCTGCCTCGCCCGAACAGCAGCAGCTTGAGCCACAAGATCGCTTGATGACGCCTTTCGACCGATCCCCGCTAGACGCCTCTGTCACAGGCGTCAAGCGCGCCGCGCTGACAGCGAATACGTCTGAAGTAGCGCAACACTCCGACCAACCGTGTAAGAAGAAGCTCAAGCGCGATGAGGAGCTGATTGAAGTCGGAGGAGACGCAATAGAGACGCCGACAGCCACGACCGCGACGTCGATGTTCTTCGCGGCGACGCGCGGATCCATCCTGTTGCGACGAGAGCGACTTGTCGCTGCCGAGCCAGAGCACAAGCAGCGAGTGCTGTCGCCGCTGGACATCGCGTCTGCGGAGCAAGTTCGTCAGCATCTACGAGACGTCCGACGAGAAGTGTTTTTGCGACCGTTGGTCGCGATCATCACGCGACTGATGTTCCACAAGTACAACCACGGGCTGTTCAATGTGCGCGTGGATCCTGTCGCTTGGAACATCCCGCACTACTTTGAAGTGGTGAAGCATCCGATGGATTTGTCGCTCGTGAAGAACAAGTGCCTGAACTTGGAGTACGCAACTGCGGACGAGTGTGCGGTGGACATTCGCTTGGTGTTCTCGAACGCGTGTCTCTTCAACCCTCCGGGCCATGCGGTCCATGAAGCTGCCAAGGTGTTGCTGAGCGAGTTCGAAGCAGAGTTTTCGCGCTATCAGTCGAAGATCCAAGCGTCTGAACGAAAGCGAGACGAACACTCGTGCCCCTCGTGCCTCGCCAACGTCTGCGGAATCTGCAATCAGAAGTGCATCAACTTCGAGCCACCGTTTGTCATGTGCTCAGGACCATGCCAACAGCGAATCAAGCGACACTCTCTTTATTACATGACGCCCGACCGTTCCCACCATTGGTGCGGAAAGTGTTACACGTCGCTTCCGAAGCTGCTCTCCTTGAAGACGTACCCAGCGTTGAACCAATCATCCACGCCAGAAGGTCCACAGAACCAGGAGCTACAAGTCCCGAAGAGCAGCTTGGTGAAGGCAAAATTTCTCGACGAGCTGACTGAACCCTGGGTTCAGTGCGATAAGTGCAATGGCTGGGTGCATCAAATTTGTGCCCTCTTCAACGCGTGCGAAGACTCAGAGGATGACGAAGAAATTCCGTTCACGTGCCCTGTCTGCCGCGTCGACGAGCTGGAACTTGCTGAGCAAGATTGGGATGTTGAAATGTCGCCGAGTGAGACCTCCGTGGACGAGTTTCCGCTCAAAGCTCGCAAGTACGCATTTGAAGTGATGGGCTCGCACAGTCCTGTCTTGAAGCGAAAGCCGACCCCGAAAGAGTTCACTCGCGTCCTCGGCTTTGACACAGTGATCGAGGAGAAGGTGTTTGACTACTTGGGGGACGAAGAAATGGACAACTTCGAAAGCCTAAAAACTTCTCAAATAGAAGGTTTCGTGAGCAGTCGAGAACTCCAGTCTTGCGCATTGTCTCGCTTTATGCAAAGCTGGGTGCACCGGCATCTCGTGGAGCTGGGAGAGCATGACGCAGCCCAATCGATCAACATCAAGGTGGTGTCGTCGATCAAGAGTTCGTGCCAAGTGAGTCCAGTCGTCCGCGAACACTTTCGCTCGGAAGCTCTATCGGTACGTAGTTCCGTTTTCTTTGGTGCTTGGAGGGAGGTCCCATAGTTGTTCTGACATGTTGTGTCGTTGTGCAGTATCCCCAAGCCATCGACTTCACGTCCAAGGCGATCTTCGTGTTCCAGAAAATCAACGGTATCGAAGTCTGCATTTTCTCAATGTAAGTCGATGCGCTTTGTGTGTCTGGATGAAGCACTCTGCGGGTATATCGAGATGCTGACATTGTATTGTGGTGGTCACAGGTATGTCCAAGAGTACGACGGGAACTCAATGCTCACTGCGAACCGGAACCGCACCTACATTGCGTACATTGATAGTTTAGTATACATGCGACCTCGCCACGTGCGCACAGGCTTGTTCCATGAGACTCTCATTGCCTACCTGGCGTTCTGCAAGGGCAAAGGCTTCCACCACGCGCACATCTGGGCGTGCCCGACCACGCGAGGAGGCGATTATATTTATTGGTGCCACCCAACCTTCCAGAAGAACCCGGGGAAAGATCGGCTGCTTCAGTGGTACCTCAAGATGGCAGAGGTGGGGAAGAAGGCTGAAGTGGTGTTCGCATGCCAAGATCTGTACGCGTGTGAGTTCGAAAACTTAGAAGCCAGACTTCAGCACGAGCTGCCGCCGTACTTCGACGGCGATTACTGGTCGGCAGAAGCTAAGCGACTTGCTGCAAGCCCACCCAAGCGAGGAAGACTATCGAAAGAGGCGTATGAAGCGAGTCTCAAGGGTGAGAGCTTTCGCAAGAAAGTGGTGAATTCGGTGAAAGCGTCGCGAGATTCTCTGTTCGTCATCTCACTCCAGCCGAGTTGCTCGGTTTGCGGTTCGATGATAGTGAATGCTTCGTGCTGGAAGCAAGAAGGAGCGACCCCGGACGAGGATCGCTACACTTGCTCGTCGTGCTACAAATCCTTCGCTGCTGAAAGTCCAACTGACGCGCCAACGACCGAAGTCCACCCTCCGAGCTTTGTCCAGAAATTGTCCGAGCCCGAGCCCGAAGTGGAGATCAAGTGTCCGTTCCTGGATCACCGACCAGACATGCTGAAAAACTGTGAAGAGCACCACTACCAATTTGACAGCTACCGCCGCGCCAAGTACTCCACGATGATGCTCATTTACCAGATTTCGTCAACTCAGCACAAGTAAAGAATTCACGTTTCGGGTCAAGAGAGGAGAAGCGCACGTTTAGAGAGGAAGGAGAGTCGAAGAAAGGTGGCTGCGCGCGAGCAAGTGTGCTGAGCAGGCGCTGACAAGCTGGTGTGCTGTACGAAGAATTGCTATCACCGTAAAAGTAAAAAAGAGGAGAGCTGACAAAGCATAGGGGAGTAAGTAGGTTGTGGATGGACATGACATACTCTTGCCAGGCTCACAAGCACACTGAGTATAGACATTGTTACCCATTCAATCGAAACGCATTCGAAATGCACCCAAGAATCTCACCTCCCACGCTCTTCTCACCCAAACGCGATCGGAAGCGCCGCTGACCCCGCGCCTGCATCCAGCGTCAGCTTCTCCTGATCGAGCCACTTCTCGTATTGCTGGCAGAAGTTCACCGAGTCGAGTTTCAGCTCGTTGTAGAATTTCGCCAGGCGGCCGCCGTCCACGTCGAAGACGTTCGACTCCATCTCCTTCTGGGCTTCACAGACCATCGACACGCCGTTCGGCAGCGACTTCTTGCTCGCAATCGAGTCCCAGTAGTACTTGTGGTGGTAAGCCTGCATCTCGCCAAAGATGAGACGCTCGACTGAGTCCTGTGACGGCGGCTTGCTCAGATCCTCGTCTTCGTAGCGCAGCCAGTCGTCGTCCAGTTCGGGACGCACGTACAGGTACACGTCCGTGAGCAGACCGACACAAGTGTACTTGCGCATCCACTACAACACCGTCACGCACCACCACGACCCATCCACAATGTTTCGTTAGCCAGCTCTTTCCATAAGCAAGTGGTAACAATGAATGCTGATCAAATCAACTCACCCCATGACCGAGATACTTTGCTTGCGACTTGACGAGCTTCAGCGCATACAAACGCGGCAGCGGGATCTTCAATGACACCACGCGCTATAGGGGAGAAGAAAGACACACACACACCAAGAGATTAGAATGCATTAACAAAAAAACACAACGACTCCACACATAAGCACAGCGTTCGCACCTTGAGCCAGACGATCGAGGAGCTGCGGCAGAGTGCGTTCTTAATGATGTTGGGCTTGCGCTTGGTCAGTTTCTGCAGAATGCGGAGGATCGTGGTGATCGTGCGCGTGGACTGCACCGAGAACTCGTTCATGTCGTCGTCAAAGCGGATGTTGAGCTTCTCCATCTCCTTCTCCAGCGCGACAAAGCCCGATCGCGCATCCTCTGTCTCCTGGCGAGACACCTGCAGGTATGTCGCGATGTCCTTGTTCATGAACTTGGTGAGCGTCGCCAGCAGGTTTGCCTCGAGGAAGAACTGCATAAAGTATTCGCCCTTGTAGATGTTGCTGGCGCGGAAGTGTTTGAAGATCAGCAGGATGATCAGGTTCGCCACGTCCAGCACGATCGACTTCTCGCGCAGGATCCAGCGCCAGAACTGGTTCTCGTTCCCAGTGTCCGGCCCGCCGCCACCTCCTCCTAGCATCCCATGCGGCGCAGAGAAGTCCATTGCGCTACCCCCATAGTTGTTGCTGTCAGCGCCCGACGGACGACGCGAGAAGAATGTCTTCTTGTCACGCGCGTTCAACGCACTGCCGCACGAAATCGTCACGAGGTTGCTCAGCAGCGACGTGTAATCGCGCATGCGCGGCAGGAAGAGCTGGTAGATCACCTCGCACCGCGCTTCCCACTCGTCGTCCAGCGCGTCCAAGGGGGCCGTTGCCAGATCACTCTCGCTGGAAGACTCGACCTTCAGCTCATGGTGCGGGCGGTGGCGGTATTTGTCGTGGATCGCCTCGCGCAGCTTCGCAAACTTCTTCTTCTGCAGATAGTACGGGTCCTGCGCGTCTAAAGCAGAAGTCGCAGTGGTTTCTTGGTACAGCTTGAAGGTCTTGCACTGCAGCAGTCCGTTCATCTCGTCCTCTAGGACCGTCTTGTCCGTCCCGTTCCGCGCTTTACGCAGCAGCTTGAGCTTGCTGATCGTGTCAAAGCTACCCAGCACCGAGCCGAACCACTCGTAGAAGAGCAGCAGCAAGCGCTTGATCGGAAACCCGGGGAGCACGTTCATTTGCGAGAGACAGTCGAGCATCGTGACGAGCAGGTATGACGGCGCCTCGATACCGATCATCATCAACTGGCGGTCGAACACGGCGTTCTCCTTGTTCGCGTTGAATAAAATTAGGTGGAACATGAGCACCATGTCCTGCTGCAGCTCACCGATGAGCGCGTCCACCTTGTCGATGTCCACGTGCTGGAAGTTGAGCGACCGCAGCGCGTGGATCGAGCGCTGCAGGTGCTGCGAGAAGACCGTGAGCGCGCCGCACTCCTGCAGCAGCTCGTTGTTCACACGCGCGGCCTCTACTTGCGCGAGCACCCCCGCGCTTTTTCCTCGGCGTGATGACAACGATGACGGCGAGACGAACCTAGTGTTGATCGTCCCCTCTGCGAGCAGCACGAGCTCTCGCTTTGCGCGGTACGTGTTGTCCAAGTGGCGCACATGCGCGGCTGACGTGTTCTCGATCTGGTTCAGCAGCAGACACACGCGCTCGCGGGCACTGCGGCGCGACGAACCAATTTTCTCCCAGAAGCGCACCGAGTCCGCGTCGAGCTCTTGGTCCACGGCCTCCTCGCGCACGTAGCAGCAGTAGAACGACGCGAGCTTCTCGTGCAACGACGGCGTGCGCAGCTCTCGGTCGCCCATACTGCCCTTGCACTCGCTTACTTCGTCAGCAGAGAAACAGAAGTGATAAAAAGTGTTTGTTTTTGCCAGCAAAACAAAATCATGAGAAATCATTGTATAATGCATAAAACTAAAAAGTGTCTTTTAATCAATACAAAAAACGGTTTTTGTCAACAGCAACCCAGAAGCTGCGTGAGGCGGTTGAAGCATTCCCCCTGGTTGACTGACAACTGCTCAATTACAAGACCACCAACAGATTGTCACGACGTTCGCGTCTCTACCAGCTACCTGCATCAAAAGGTATAAAGTGCTTTGGACTTATTGCTTATTTGTTAGAGGGTAAAGTCTGATCTTGCCTGTGTCAGTTCGCTCTCATTGATGGACACATACTACTCCAGGGATCCTATAACTACTCGACTCGAGCTCACGATACGAACGGCGAGGACATCCTAGTTCGCCACGCAGACGAATTCGTCCCGGTCTTCCAAGATACGTTTGACGAACTTGCCGCAGCAAACCCAGTCTCAACTACGATGAATGGATCCGTTGTGCTCCCGCTCGGCAACGCTCCAATTGGCATCTAACTACTCCGTGGACGAAATCGAGATAGTTTGCCTCGATGGTAGCGCGTGTGGACGAGGATACCAAGACGTGAGGCGCCGCGAACGAGTCGCTGCGGAGCAGATTGTGCACCTCCGTGCTCGTCTGGCTGCGTGTCACTATGGCCCTTTTTCTTTCATTTCTACGAACAATGCTGAGCATGTCAATCAATTACGACGGCGGCGGAGACCAAGAAGAGCCCTCGATCACGGACAAGCAGCTATATATAGTTCTAGCCATGATTGACCACGGCTTTTGCGCGAGAGCGTGCTCGCGGTTGCTCAAGGACGTGTGTCTTTCTACGCTAACCTTGCGTTTGCGTAAGTTAGAAGAAGAGCAGAAGCAAAACTCTCAGCGTGCAGCTCTTCATCGAGAACTCGCGGATGCTACATATAGCGACCACAAGAGAAAGAGAGCTACTGCAGGAGCAGCTTAAGCAGCGACGCCACCAGTTACCAGACAACAACAAGCAGTCACCCGCCGCGGCTCATGAGTTGTCAGTCAGCGGGCAGCGACCACTCACCACCAGATATGAGCGACCAGGCAACAACAAACGACCAGCACGCAACCAGCGGCCATAAGCCAACAGGAGATTAGCTAAAGAGGTAGCGACCGGTAGGACGGTCGTGACAAGGAGAGATTGTGCAGCACACACAACAGTACATGCTCAACGCCGTGTGCGTCGACTGCAAGCTGAGTGTACTGGCGTTTCTCAAGAGCGCCGGCATGCTAACTACAACCAAGCGGTACTATGGCACGCTTGCCATTGGGCCTACCAGTCGAAGCGAACACAGATTCAGCGCTGGAAATGAGAAAAAGCCAAGTTCCAGCTCGCTGCCAAGCAGCAAAGGGCACGCACAGAAAGATAAGAGCTCTAGGGGTTGCGACTGTTCTCTCTAACGAAATGGAGAAAGAGATCGTTTTGTAAGTGAACGATTTGAGAACAGAAGGGGCCCCTGTGTCGCCACGTATGCTCGCCATTAAGGCAAGTGAAGTCGCCGATACTACGCCCGTTCAGAACTTCAGTGTGTCCGACAGCTGGATCACTGGATTTAAGAACTGGCACAAGTTCAGCATGCGCACTCCGACGAGGCAAGGCCAGACAAGCCCCGGCGACATCGACGCAGTTGCGCAGACCTTCGCTACGCAAGTTGAGACGACAGCCCGTGAGATTGGCATCAAGCGCGTCTTTAACGCGGATCAGACAGTCTTTGCTTTTACATCTGTCTTCATGCCGGGTTTATATATAATAAACGCCATTCACAAACTCAAATGATATGTTGTTTGATTATTATTGCTCTTGTAGCCGTCTTTTTTAGCATTTGCCGAAGCGAGCGCTCAATACAAAGGGTAAAAAGACTGTCTGGGTCAAGTGTGAGGGAGCTTCGAAGAACAGAGCCACTGTAATGCTGCTTGGCGATTCCGAGGGAGGTCACTACGCTCCCTTCGTCATCTTCAAGATGAAGCCCGCAAGCAGGCCGCGATCGTGTAAGAAAATCAAGCTGAGCGGTGCGGCTTCAGCAAGCGCACATAGCCGGAAATTCGTGACATACAATGCGAGGCGAACATGAAAATTCACGCAAACTCGAATGGTGAGCAGGTTGATTGTTTCTGTATTGACTGTGCTCGACTTCTCACTAGCTCGTTCTGTGCGCAGGGTGGTGGAACTCCTCTCTGCCATTGTTGTTCCTACAGTATCACTTTGCTGATCACTCTTCTCCAGAGGTGCCCGCCCTACTTCCCTGGGACGACTTTAGTGGACACTGGACGGATGCAGTCTGTCAATACACCGCCTCGCTCAACGCGATCCTGCTCAAAGTGCGCCGAGAGCGACATCTGTCTGCTAGCCAGCAGACGTCGCTTGGAATCATCCATTAAAGCCCCACTTGCGACGCTTCTGGCTGGACGACATACAACAGCAACTTGAACAGCACAGAGGAAGCCATGAGTGCTTCAAGTTGGTACCGCCTGGCAGGGCGGTAATCTCACGCTGGATCTCATACACTTGTGACCAATTGAGCCTACAGACAGTTGCTAATGGGTTTAGAAAGAGCAGCATTCTTCCGACAGAGGAATGCATTGCTTCATCTAGTTTGATCTCTTCGCTAGAGTGGTTGTGTCTCATTAGCAGCCGTGCCATTGCCATTGATGATGCTAATGCTGATAATGAAGCCTTTGTTTAATCAAGCGGTAAATTACCCGTGTAAATATATTTCCGTATTATAAAGAAACATAACTTTTGATAGGCTCCCTAACCGCAGGAACATGGGGTGGATTGCTCTACAAGCGAAATACGTAATGTAATCCTGATAAGGCTCGTACCGACACCCCGCTCTGCCAATCTCAGCTCGCCCGAGCAGATCGTAACTCAGTTGATTACTAGGTACCTGACTGAGAGATGGAAACGCACCAACTATCGAAAACGTCACGGGAGAGCTTCGTTGAAAGCTTTATCATTTGACTGATACACCGTTGACATCGGATACCGTGCCAATAGAGAGAGAGCGTGCTCTTGCATTTGGCTACTAAATCCGAGTTGATCTCTGATAGAAGTGGCTTGGAGAAAGGACTTCCGGGAACAATTTGAGCGATTTTCATTTCACCGAACAATTACAACAAACTCTGAGCAGAAAAACAAATGTGAAGCTCAGAAAAACTGAAAGCGATAATCTGCTTTTCAATTGTGCGTGTCCAGAGCAAACAGCATTGCAGATTTGTTCCTCACCACTGAGAACAAAGGACTAATCAAGCTGTGGGTTAACGTTGCACTCAACCTGCATTGTGTGCTCATTAATTTGGTTGTACTCGATGAAATTTTCAGGATTGGATGCACTGCCCCAAACACATACTCATTACGACACAAATGATAAGTGAGCCTTGATCTCGCTACACTTGAGTTCGCACATCGACAAGCTTTATTGTACCTCCAGGCCAGCAACTCCGCTTTGTCTGGAGCAGGCAGGTTTAATCCAGTACCGATTGTGGTCACAATTAGCATTGATGAATTTTTTTGTGATCCGCTCTGAATTTGCTGAAGCTGGCGTCTACGGACCACCGAGCACCACCAGGCTCCCTTAACAGGCAAGCTTACAGGCAAGTGCTAACCCACTTGCCGAGGGAACCTAATATCAAGATCATTTTGGATCAAAATGAACTTATCTGACACCACAAAATCAACAACTCACATTTGCATCAATCTGAGAAAGAACTCCATGTTTGCAAAGCTGGTGCTACCATTTGATTTTGGAAATCATGGTGCCCGAGATTCGCAGAACACACGCGATCACGAAAGGCGGCGGCATAATTCGCACATAGTGCCACCAGATGGTTCGCCAGTGAAGAGAGTCGCAGCGCGCGCAAGTTCGGAAAACCAGCGCCGCTTGCCTCGCTTTGTTCGTCTTTCGTTCTTGCTGGCTTTTATCGTGCGCCTGTCTAATGTTCCCTCTCTTTCATCGTCACCTCGGAAGTATTTTTGCTTCAAAAAAGAGACTTCTGCCGCTTCGTCGCGTCTGTCACTTCGTCGTGTCGCGTTGCAGTCGTACAGTTGCGAAAAGATTTGACGGTGTCACTCGTCCGGCCCAATCGATCAGAGAAACTCCGGGTCAAGCGATCGATGACGCTGCTGCTTCGTGGCCAATCCCAAGGAGGTGTACATCCGATGCAAATCAGCAACCGGAGTGTTGAAGCACTTCTTCCAGTGAGATTGCTTGTCGCGTCACGTCTGACTGCCTCTCACCAAAAGATCAGGTATCAGGTCGCTTTGTGTATCAGTTTATGCACCAACTCTTTTCTCAGGCAAACTGCGCGACGTTGCACACATTTTTCGGCGACCTTGACATCGAGAGCTTCCCGTTTTCGCTACATGAGGCCACTTCGCACGACAGACAGGACGGGCGAGCAAGTGCGCCAGCGAGCGGGTGGACGCGCTCACGCGGTCCAACCGCCGTTGACAACCAGAACGTGAGCGCGTGCACCTTCTCTCTCCTCGCGATTAAACCCTTGGTACAGCATGGCGGGAGACACTCGCTCGAGAGGCCCCTGAGATCAATCGATCGACCCATCAGTAATAACAATTTTGGCACTCGCCTCCTTGTGGCGGCGTATCAGATTGCGGAATGGGTGCGTGTTTCAAAAGTGCGATGTTGTACCAGTGCTGTTCTTGTAGTTTACACATTGTTTAAAGTGCAACTTCTTAATTAGCTCGAACTAATGGCGGCAGCTGACTGTTTTATATCTTGTCATCCCATCGACTGTGCAGGACGAAGCGCAGGCGGATGACACTGGAGCTTATAGTGGACAAATAGTCCTCGTTGGTTCGCCAAACTGTATGTGAAAGCACATTGCGTGTTGACACGAGAAAATGCAAAAATATGATCCAAAAGCTGTGCCAAGCGCTTGCATAGGGCAGGGTTCGCAAGTCCAAGCTCGTCACTAAAAAGAATGGAACAAGAGCAAGGTCCCCACATTTATGCTACCATGTCGAATATCAACGTGTGCTACGAAGTCACACGTGATTCTTCAAATCTAGAAGCTCTTTGGTAAAACCACGCGAGGACCATGATCTGGAACACAATTCATGAGTTTGTACTGAGCTGAGACCAACACACAAAAGCTCGTGCTGTCATTGCTTCGCATTACGTCACGAGGGGTAAACAAGCCCTCGTTCTTCCCTACGCTGCTCCTTAATTCATCTCGGATTTGCTGCGAACTATGCGCTGCCAGCAATGTGTCACGTGGGCCGTCACGTTTTCTGGCGCTTTGTGTTTGCGCTTGAGCACATGCAGAGAGGAACTCGAACCGCTCGAGCTCATTGCAAAGCTGCCCGTACTCTGCTTCAATTTTATTATTTTGAGTTGCGTGGGTCCTCAGATTCTCTAGAGATCAAAGGCTACATCTGGTAACCCTGTTTGCCAAGACCTTTCGACAATCGATTGTCGAGGCCGAGAAGTTTGTTGCTCAAAAGAGCTCACGCCAATGTTCAGGAGGAGCGAATACCCTCCTCTGAGGCGAAGTACTATGCACACACGAAACATGTCGCCTTTCACAGCGCTCGCCTGTCCGTTCGGTAATCCATAATTCCCTCCTTTTTGTCACGTCACCTTGAAGGTACTTGGAAGGTCGTCACGTTGTGCACGGACAGAACGTCCAGTCGTCGGTGGCGAACGATTTCGTGTGATTGTGGCCAATCACAGCAAGCGTTTCTCTGAGTTTTGCCCGTTTTGAGCAAGATTTGCACTATTCGAACATCTGAAAAGGACGAAATTTAATACAGAGTGGCGAGGCACATATCCGATGGACGCCGTGGGGGGCTCCTTCCGGTCACTACGTGGACACAATGGGATATGTACGTTTGGCGTGTATGAGCTCTGCGCATGAGGGCGAAAGGCTATTCGTTGATCAGCGCGTTCGGCTCGTCTTACGCTCGCGCGCGCATTTCGGGGAGCGTCACTTCGCAGCAGCGTCTCGGCTTCGTGGCTGGTCTATGCATCGGATCTTTCCCGTCTGAGAGACTGCACACTCGCTCATGCATTTGGCCACATTAAGACATCATCACCTCTCTCTCTCCGGACTTCTGCAGCGCGCGAGGCAGACTTCGTACGTCAGACGGGCGAGCTTGGAGGGAAATGCTGATGCGTGCGCGAGACGACGTACGCGCGAAAGAATTGGTGCGCCTGTGGAGATTCTTGAACGTTCCTGAGCGAGTGCGGTCTTCTTTTCTTCAGTAAAAAGTGTGAGTGGCTTGGCGTCTCCGAACCCTCTTGTCATTTCCCAATTTCCTTCGCAGCAGCAACCCGAGTAAGCAGCAGCAGGACACTAGCAGGCGGTTACCAACAAGCCCCCGTCACTCTCAACACACCATCCAGCAGCGATTGATTGATTATCTCGATCTCCTCTCCTCTCCCTCTCTCTCACCTCTGCCTCCAAAACGAAGAACCCCTGCAAATTAACACGATGAGCGAGCACATTATTGACACGAACACGACGACCTCGACCACCTCCTCCTCGACGACGGACGCGACAACAGCGGTGACTATTGAGACGACTACGACCACGATGATGGAGACGACGGTGACCGAAGAAACCACGACGACAGAGACGACGACCGTGACTGAGACTAGCGTTGTCGCTGAGGCGCTTGGAGCCGGCAAGCACAAGCTGATCGTCGAGTACGGCGGCCAAGGCATTCAGTACCTTAATGAATTGAAGACGCTCTAC